>JAQIWT010000817.1:0-14805 GCA_034696485.1 Isohypsibius dastychi | reverse complement strand
CGTTAATTCAAATTTCCCGTTCCGTTATCGTTCCGTTCAAGCGGTCTCCCGTTCCGTTAAAACCCGTTAAAATAACGGGATTAACGGGTTTAGCGGGAATAACGGGACCTCCGTTAAAATAACGGGCCAGGACTGATACTAATCAATGCAACACCGTAATCTGTAAGATTAAGGTAAACAGTGACCTTTTTTATCGTAAACACGGTATGGATCCATACCATTTGCAACGATGTTGCCCAAATCTCCAACGTGGCGATCGGAAGACTCTTTTGCTCCATGGGTCAGATTAGCGGGATTGAAGTGCGACCCCATGCTAGTGCAGCCGTTTGAGAGATCCCCATACTACCAAATCAAAAACAGCATGGACACAGTTAAAACGGGTGATGATAGCACGAATCGTACCTGATGGATATGGAAGCCATGAGTTGACAAAGCAGCTAGGCCGGAGATTGATCCTGTGATTGTAACTGCTGATCCGGGAGCGCTTTGTTGAAAGGTCACGATTCCGTTTACTCCACTGGTACCACTTAAAGTCACCAAAGCTTTCTTTGGACCATTTGGGGGAGGTGGTGGGGGTAAATTAGTGTTTGGCGAAGGCGGTGGAGGGGGAGGAGGTGCTTGAGCATGGATCAAAGCTAGCACGCATACGAAGATTGTAGGTATGAACATTTCAATGAAATCAGTGAGAGTGATGTCAATGTACAAGCAAGTAAGCGTCCGACTTTCAAGTTATGGCTTGTTTTTTATTCGAGACAGCATTGTACTTGAAAGTTTCGGTTTGTCATGATCAGCATACGTGAGTTAATGTTGAAAGTGCTGAGGTTGTCCGCTGTTGACAGTTTTTGTCGAATGGCCAGATTGTTGGATTTTCTATCAACTATTGACTTGAGACTTGACACATATTAAGGTTTTCACAAACTCGCCAAAACATGGAAAATGAAATTTCGGGTTTTTATTACCGTATGTAACACTAAAGCCAAAGCCACTGCCCAAATTTTGCATCCTGGATAACTGGCCCATAACCGCCCCAGAGCTACAATTGAACTACTAAAGGCTCAGCTCAGATATCATCCAGCTGTGCTAAAGAGAAAATAGTTTACAATTCACAGTGTTGAAGAGTGAACCAGACAAATACTGTAGAGCAAACTTGAGAATTCCAAGCCATAACTAGAATTTGCGAGCGAAGGTACTCGATTTCTCAAGTTTCGCAGATGGTTCACTTCGTGCTTCAATCTGCGTTGACTTGAACATGGCTTAGATAGCACAACGCAAAACTAAGCACTTTTAGTCTGCTCTTTTGTGACAAAAAATATTGACCAACCTGCACAGAAGAAACAACAATGAAAACAACAACGCAGTAAAACAGTGACAAACAACAGTGTTAAACAATAACGCACAAAGAAAAACGGTTATGCAAGAAGCGAAAAATGAACTGATTTCAATCATTTTATACTTCGCATAATGAAAATACCCTGGACGCCCTAGGGCTTCCGAAAGTTTCCATACATTAAAAGTATCGAAATTGGTTTCTCATTTTGTTTTCTACATGTCGTTTTGTGTGGTGTTCAACACTCTTCTGTATTTTCATTATGGACTCACTCCGTGCTCCCATGCAAAAGTTTGCAATCTCACTTTTTCAAGCATGTCGGAAAGAGCAACCCACCGGTAATTTGTTATATTCACCAATGGCCGCGTCGACAGGGATTTTGCTTGTGCTACTCGGTTCGGATGGGAAAACTCGAGCAGAAATTGAGCAAGCGCTTCAGCTGAACGATTCGCCCATCTTTACTGCATCGACGTTCGAAAACGATCTGCAGATGGCCTATAGGTCAGTTTTTGCCTCTGAATTATGTACTATATCCTCGTATAGTTTCTGCAATTTGAGTGTTGCCTAGATTGATCAACTGACCATAGGGTGACGGTCAACTTGATTTAAGTTTGATTGGTTTTAAATTCCAGGTACGCTCTTGCTGTTCTGCACAGGACTGCGCGAGAGGAAGGCAAATTAGAGGATGAAACTGGAGCGTTCCAAGTATTCCGTATCAACAAGTTGTTTGTTGACGCCAGTATACAACTAGAAGAGGATTTCGTCAGCCGTGTCAGAAAACTACGGGGAGAAATATCCTTCATTGATTTCCGAAACAGCTCAAGTTCGGCACGACAGGAAGTAAATGACTACGTCGAAGATAAGATGAACGGAAAAGTTACTGAATGCTTTGCCCCGGGGACAATCAACAAACACACTCAGCTGGTACTTGCAAATGGTATTTGCTTCCGGGCTCGGTAAGTGTCGTATTCTTCAACTGCCAATAACTATTTTCTTTCATTTGAATGGAAACCACTTTCTCGCAAACTATCGAAGTCTTGAACAGATTTTAAAAACGTGAATATTCAAGAAACTGTTTTCTGTTTTCCATTTTGGAAGTTTTTTGGATAATCGACGTTCATGCCATGTGCTAAAAACGCTTGATAGCTAAAAATGTAGAACACTTTGATATTTTCTGTCGTTTGTAAATTCGAATCTGCGGCGAACTACTACGCTAGTTAAAATATCTGAGCTGACCTTTACAACTGCCATTTGAAAGCTTCGTTTATCAGATTCGATGTGACCTTCGATGCGGACTTAACGACCGTTCAGCCATTCTATCAGCTAGACGGAAAAGTGGTCAATGTCAAAACCATGAACGGCACCTTCTTCCTGCCTGTTGTTCAAGACTTCGGACGCGAGATCAACTACATCGAAATCCCATACGCATTTAACTCGGCCAGCTTGCTATTATTTATCCCGATGAAGAAGGATGGTCTCACAGAAATGCTACACAACTTGAACCCAGCTACATTCAACCAAATCAACTTGGTCAAACGCCTACGCGAAGTCCAGGTCGCCCTACCCAAATTCAAGATGCAGACCCAGCTGGACATGAAGAGTTTACTCAAGAAGATCGGCGTTGTGTCACTGTTCACGGAACACGCTGACCTGAGCCGTATGTCACAAGAACAGGTCGCACTCACAGCCGCAGTTCACAATGGATACTTCAGTGAGCGTATTTTCACGGTCAACAAATTCCGTTAATATATGGTTTTCTTAGGTGTCGACGAACTTGGGACCGATACTGGCGATACGAAGGAGAAAATGTCAAAAACCACCGTGTCTAGCTCAGTGCTATCATTTTCGGATTTGAAAATGAAGCTGAGCAAACCAAAAAGCAACCCAGCAATCGAACAGAAGACATTGAATACGAAATCACCAATAGCCAAAATCAGAGCTGACCGATCTTTCCTGTTTGCTGTCCGACACAACCAAAGTGGGATCATGGTTTGTCTGGGTCGAGTCGAAACTCTCTAAAATTTTTGTCTGTCGACTCCACAGTCCACACATCATCCATGTATAACACCGCTGTGTAGACTAAAGAGTTCAAGCCGATAAGCAAAATAATTGAATTTCACCAACTGGCATTGTTTTGAAGCTCTTTCGCTGAGATTTGGAGCCAGCGCAGAATAGCGCTGTTTATCCGTCAGTCGTCAGTCATGACTCCTGAGAATGGAAAATCGGAGCTAAAACATGATTTTTGATCTTTCAAAAGGCGGGGAATTCCACGGCTAGATTAATCAAATTGAGATCTCAAATATTTCTGTTTTTGATTCACCGAACATTGCGATAATTGAAAGCTTGAGCTGGCAATCAAGAATACTTAGTTTTCCTTGTGATGGGCTATATAGCTAGATCTAGGATAGGATTACGCGCATTCTCTGGGTAAGCGTCCCATACCCATAGTGATTTTGACTCCCTACGTAGGGCGTTAAAACGTTGCACTTGTTTTGAGCCTATTTTCTCAAGTCTTGGATAAGACACGGTAAATTTTGATGCAAAACTACTCGTATGGGAAACTGTCAAACGTGGGCGTGTACAGAGAATCTCACTTTTTCCTTTTTACCAGGAACGACCACAGCGCACATTGGTGGGGAGAAAAATACCGTGAATTAGATCATTGCTTTACTACGTGTCGGATTTAATGGGTGACAATCGGGTCATATCCATTACCATACCGAACGGATGTTTTTCGTCTTAACAACGCACGGACTGCAGTGCTCACATTAAAAAATATGCACCCACATTGGTCTACGGTCGACCACGTACGCTTTCCCAAAGGTGGGGAGTGGAGGAATTCCGTTTTGTGATGTTGAATAGGTTTACAATAATGAGCGACAGGAAGAAAGTAAACCGGAATGTTAGGTTTACTTCACGAAACGATTAGTGCCTATGTTCAGACACACCCGCCCGAAACGCCCAAAAATAGCCGTCGTATAAGAAAAAATACCATGAATGCGACAAGAAAAAACATCAGAATTGGGTAACCATATAAGAGGAAGCAATCAGTGGGCAGTACGTAAGCTCATGAACTATCAGAGAACACGGTAATTACGGAAATTCTTATTGTGTTCGAACGGACTTCGACCGAATCCTGGCCATCTTTTTGTTAGTTTGAAAAACTCGCATCATATCAACTATTATAACAGATACAATAACATGGCATATCTTAAGGAATGGACACCAAATCCTGGGAAGGGGGGGGGGGATGTGCTAGGCGACAAAACGCTCCCGTCTAAAGCTGTAAGGAAAACTGTTCAGATTACAGTTCAGATTACAGAATTCACCGACATATACAATGCATACTGAATGGTAAAATGCGTGGTCTGTGACGGTTACATTTACCGACCTCTTGGGAGCTCGGAATAAGAATAGCTATAATTCATGGTGATCAAATTGCCAGGATAATCATATTTAACTCCCATCAATACTTCGTTTCTTGTCGCTAACAACATTTGCAGCTACACAAACTGGATGTATCCTCCTGATATCCCGAAACAGACGTAGAGTGGCTTTGCGATAATCCTCGTTCAACACGTAAAAAAACACCTATGAACATCCACACGTTTGAACCCCGAAATCTCTTTTAGAACACCTGCTAACATTCCAGTTCTTACCGGGCTGAAGCTGAATCCGTAGTTGGCAACGGCTCTGAGCCACAAGTTGAGTAAACGGTTCTGCATATACAATGCCGGTGATACTGCTGTGATGATTGGAATAGGAGAATAACACAACATGCACCAAATTGCAGCGACGCATAACACTTTTGTCATCTTGACTCTGCGCATCATTCTAATCCGCTCAATATGACTTGTTTCAATCCGATTTCTTATCCTCAATTCAGTCGCCATGAAGATAATCACATAGGTCACAATGACTAAGCCCAGTGGGACGAATGACCCGAACGCGTACAAAACAACACTGACAATGGGGTCCACCTGCTTTGTGACACATTCCCCGGTTGGTGCAGTGTCAAATCCAAATCCGATTCGGAAATAAAACATCAGCCCAAGCACGAATCCAACGATGTAGCTCAGTAATATTGTAAGCGCTATTGTTCCTCTGGACGCGATTTTCTTGTACCATCTTGGGATAAAAACAGCTATGCATCGGTTGAGTGCAATGAACACGGCGCTCCATAATGCGACAAAGCCAGTGGTTAAGACAAGCATGAGGAGAGCTCTACAGTTAACCACCGGGTAAAAACCGGAGAGCGCCGAAAATGTCACTCCGTTGTTAACCGGTAGAATTATTGAACTCTGGGCAAACTCGACGATAAGCTGGTTCAAGACGAGCCAACCTGGTCCTCGTCGAAGTGCTCTGGTATAAGCGATTGTAACAATGAGAGTTGCAGCGACCAAAGCGCCAGCGAATGACGTGAATATTGTCGCAGCATACCAGATTTGAAGTGAACCGACTGACAAATAAGTGGATCGGACAGCAGAAGTGTTGAAGGAGCCGTTGTCAATACTCATTGTTTAAGAACTGAAGAACCGTTTTATATGGTAATCCTTGCTGTACACCCGGCGGATACGAAGATGAAATAATAGTGATATTGCTTTATAGCACCGTCCGAGGAGGGGATGGGTGAGTCGCAGATTAATCCGGATGTCGGAGATAATGTTGCTCATGAAAGACGTCGTCTGGAAACTGGATTTTCCAGAACATACACTGACCTTCCCGACTGGCGCGCAATACATTGAATACTCAGCAATCATTCTGGAAAACAATTATGGAAACATCCGGATCGATCAAAATGGTGTTTATTAACATGTCACATCATAAGGATGCTGAAAATCGGGCAGATTAAAGTAAGCTGTCGGATTCGAAAAACTTTCCCACACACATGAAGAGGTGTGTCAAGTCAAGTCTCAAGATGGAACCACCAGACATCTAAATTTATTATACGACAAAGGCTAACGACGGGATGACCGTTATCGATCCGCTATGGTAGTGTTTTCATAGATTTCCGCAATCTCAGAAATGGAAAAGTAATCGCGACTTTTTGTTGTTTTTTCGATTACGCGGTGTGATTTCGATTTACCGGTGTCTCTTACTAGTCTCTGAATGACCATTTTTCCTTTTCACATTCATCATCTGGAAGTCTGTTCAGTCGCCCAGAGCAATCCACGGGCTTTCACCAAAGCGCGAAATTTTAATTTGTTGCCGTATATTGGTCACGCCAGCTCAAACTCTGTTATCCTATCGTTTATTTCGACTTCCTTAAAATGGACAGTTTACGTGCACCGATGCAGAAATTTGCCATCTCTTTGTTTCAAGCTTGCCGAAAACTGCAGCCGGATGGCAATATTCTCTACTCACCCATGATTGCATCCACCGGTCTTCTTCTGATTCTACTAGGATCTGATGGAGAAACGCGAGCGGAAATCGAAAACGCCATGAAAATTGGCGACTCGCCTCTATTTAACTCACCAACCTTTGAGCATGATCTGAAAATGGCTTACAGGTTACTGAATTCGTTGCACGTTTTAAACGTTTGTTCTTGATTCGTTTTTATCTTTCAGATACGTGCTGGCGATGATCCATAAAGCCAAAGCAAAAGATGAAAAGGCTGACCGATTTAAAGTCTTCCGGGTCAACAGGCTGTTTCTGGACTCAAGCATATCTTTGCGTCAGGATTTCGTAGAACAAGTGGAAAAACTGAAAGCAGAGGTCGGCTTCACAGATTTTGAGAACAATCTTGAAGGTGCAAGAAGGGACATAAATTATTTCGTGGAAGAACGGATGAACGGGAAAGTGAGCGACTGTTTCAAAAAGGGAGTCCTCGAAGAAAACTCTAAAATGGTGCTGGTCAACGGTGTAAGCTTCAAAGCAAGGTGAGCACTTTCGCGGTCTGATTTTCTTGATGGGATTGTCATTGTTGCATTCCGATAATTAATCGATAAGTACTGGTGAGAAACTGTCGCCTTGAGATCGGTTTCCTGTTAGCGTCAGCGTCTAACGATCAGTAAATGATGATTGATATTAGGCTTTTTAATACTTCTGTCGTTGAAACTGTCAAACTACAAGTGACAAATCGACGGCGCGGGCATTCAATGTGGACGTTTCTAGCAAGAGTTAGTGTGGCCGCTGGTTCCATTCGACCAGAACTTCAACTGTGTCGGTATCGTGAATTCTAGGAAAACCTTCTTGAATTCATGCCATATCTACACTCACTTAAGGTCAGGGAATGTGGGGGTCGACTGAAATTTTGAAGCGCAGAACTGAACTTCGAGATGTATGTCACACCATCTTTTAACAACCACTTTTAAGTATTCTGAAGAGCACCAGAAACACAGTCATCTTTAAATGAATGAGGTAATTCGCTATCAAAATTCTGGTCTGAAGAGAATGCATTAAAAACGATGATCACCTACAGAATATGAATACGATGGGTCCATTGATGCCAAACCCAGGGGTCCTTGCATCAACAAATCTTGTGCCAAAGACTAAGAAAGAATGAGAAATGACATTTATGCTCAGACTCATGCTATTTATTCTTAAATTCAACAAACTCGAATGAAAACTGAGAAATCATTTCGATTTTGATTAGCTGGACAGTCCCACTGAGCGACTGTCATTGGCATTCTCCTCACAATTTGTTGACGAGTATTCAAGACCTCACTTCTATTCAAGAACTTGTTTCCAATGTTTGACTATCTGCAGGTGGGATATTACTTTTGATCCCGCTAACACAACATTGGAGAACTTTCGTCATCTAGACGGCAGCACAAGTATGATCAACATGATGCATGGAACGTTCCAGTTGCCATATGTCTGCGATGAAAGTATCGGGGTGACATACGTGGAACTCCCGTATATTCTGAACATTGCCAGTCTGTTGCTGTTTCTACCTGTCCAAAAATCTGGACTCAAACAAATGAGCAGAAATCTCAACCCATTCGTGATCAACAAGATCAATCTGGCGAAACGGTTGCGTGACGTCAAACTCAGCTTACCCAAATTCAAGCTAAGAACGCAATTGGACATGAAGGCTCTATTCAGGAAGCTCGGCGTAAATTCACTGGCTGGAGGGAAAATCAATTTGAGCAGAATGACCGCGGACCAGCAGCCAATTACTCTTTCTGCTGCCGTTCATAACGGATACTTTAGTAAGATTTACCAACCGAAGATTTTCCACTTCTCATCCAATTGACCTTTATTACTTCAGGTGTCAATGAAAAAGGGACGGATGCAGATGATAGCAGTGACGACGGACCAACATGTCTTCATGTAAATAACGCCACAAGTTCGTTTTCCGATGAAAGAAAGATAAAAAGAACATCGTCGTTGGACGCAGCCAAATGCTCAGTCATTCCTGTCGTTGTCGACCAGCCGTTTCTCTTTGCTGTTAGACACAACCGTAGCGGCATTATGATTTGCCTTGGTCGTGTGGAGAATTTGAGTGAAGTATAACTATCCGTCGTCTACGGTACAATTGATTCAAATACCTAGAAGCTGGTCAGCGACCAGATTTTGATGAAAGTCATTCCCCATCGGAAATGACATAGTCACTCAGACATAAAACATCTCCTTGTTAGAGATCTTTACATGCACCTTGGCGAAAGGCGACCATGTGTGGTTCAGGCGACGTTCACTGTGAAATTATGTACCGAAGTCCACAAATGCGGCCATTCTTCCACGACTACATAGCGAATCAAAACAGAAAAGATTTCTGTGTGACCGGCTTACCACGGCTAACGGTAGTCAGAAATTTCCAGCCAGTGGTGAGGTAGCTAAAATATCGACCGAACAAATTTCCGTGAAACCGCTCCTTCGATTTTGTAACACTAAGCGAGTTTCGCTAACACAGCGTTCTGAAAATTTTGAATGCCAAAGGCTTTCTTACTTAATTCGTTCGACGTCGACGGCAATGCACCGAACTACTCTAACAGAAGTTAATAATCAAATTACAGGAAACTTCGTTTTTTGAGATCTCTGGTGTAGCATGCAGATATTCTTAAGCTTTAATCGGAGCATCATGACATGCAATATAAATACAGCGACTGACATTCATAGTCAGATACTCATTTTTTGTAAAAAATTTGTTGAGCAATGGATCCACATTTGCGTGCCCCCATACAGAAATTCGCGATGTCTTTTTTCGTGCATGTGCTGACGACCACCCTCACGGCAACTTCTTGTATTCACCCATGGCAGCGTCCTCCGGTCTTCATCTCCTCCTCTTGGGATCAGATGGGAAGACAAAGCTGGAAATCGATACTGCTATGCATTTCGACCACTCACCTTTTTACGGCCTAGACAGCTTCGAACATGACTTGGTCATGGCGTACAGGCAAGCAACACACAGTCCAGCATTACAGTTTTTGACCAAAGACGTTATCATGTTGTAGATTTCTTGTGGCCTACCTCCGCCACTCAAAGCACAATGATCATGAGAATGGTTTTCGTGAGTCTCGGGTGAACCAGTTGTTCGTCGATTCAAGCGCACCACTGCAGCCTAATTATGTCGATCAAGTTACCAAGCTTAAAGCAGGTGTAACGTGGCTGAATTTCAAAGAACATCCGAGTGCTGCTCGTCACGAGATCGACGTCTTCACGGATCTTTCCTTGAACGAAAAAATCGGGAATATACTGACTCATGACCACATCGACAAAGATACCAAAATGGTTCTGGTCAATGGAGCTTGCTTTGAAGTTAGGTGAGATTCCCTCATATCATAACTAAAATAAAAACCTAGCCCCCCCCCCCCACCAAAGATAGTTGGAATAGTTTGTATCAGCAATCATTCGACAGATTTCTTTCTTTCCAGGTGGGAACATCTTTTCAATCCGATGCTGACATCCTTAAAACCTTTCTATCACATCGACGAAAAAGCATTCTGATAAGGTCGAGATGATACATACCACACTTCACTTGCCCTACGCGGACTATCCTGAGTATGGTCTGAGCTACTTCGAGCTGCCCTACGTTGACCACATTGTCCACATGATCGTTTTTGTTCCCATGAAAAAAGGTGGGCTACATGAGATAAGCAAGCAGGTTAACCCGTTTGTCATGAACAAAATTATTTTGATCAAAAAAATGAAAGAGGTCACGCTGTCACTGCCCAAATTCACCCTTGGCACCCATCTGGATTCGAAAACAACAATTCAGCATATTGGGGTAAAGTCAATCATTTCTGAAAAGTCTGATCTCAGCCGGATGATTAAAAGCGGCGAATCTGTTCCGCTCTCAGCTGCGGTACATGGTGGATGCTTCAGTGAGTCCATTATCGGTCCATTACCACCTTGAAGTTTGAATCAGTGAGTTCTTGCAGGCGTTGACGAGTTTGGGACGGACGCTAGGGAAAGCAACACCGCACAGCATACGGCATCATCGGCTGAGCGTAATAAACTGACCCCCAGTTGTTCCACCTCAGGAGTGTCGGTCGTCGTTGATCGGCCATTTTTGTTTGGGGTCCGACATAATAAGAGTAACGTTATGATATACCTGGGAAGAGTTGAGCATATAATTACCTAAGGGACCCATGACTCTATGGGCCTCAAAAGCTATTCAGTTGCAACACTTTAGAATATGTTCAACATAGTTCAGTTTTTGATTGTCATTTTAGACTGCTGACTGCTGAAACTCTGTGCCGCAAGCTTCGGGGTAAACATGACCTCATTTTCGGTCTTTTTTCTTTTTTACGTTTAACGACAAACATGCTGAATGGCCAAGTTAGAGGTGATGAAAGAGCAGCACTTAAAACCCAAAACATCGGCGAGCAAGAAGAGAGAATGTGCTTCTCCGAAGAAGCAGTCTTACAACAATGTGATCTTACACTACCAAATGATGTCTAGCATCCTTTCTTTTTCTAGCTTTTGGGCAAGATCCGCGATCGTCATCGAACTCTCCGATGTGACCTTCAAGATAGAGATCTGACATGATCATTTGTTTACCAGACATCTTGTTATCTGCCTACAGCTTGGTTTCAGACACTTGCCGTTCCGGATGCATCTGTAAAGAACATTTCTTGGTTTGGATGATTGTTTGTGTTCACCAGTTCTCACTCTTGCTCCGTTTTATTCATGGCTTTCCGTCCATATTTGATCTTCACACAATCTTTGTCGTTCTCGAAGCAGTCACATGTAAAGAACTGGCCCTCTTGTCTCAAAGCGAAAGGGGTAGGACAAATCATCTGGCTGCAAATTAACTCACTTTTGGTTGGTCTCGTTGGAATCACTGAAAGCATTTGCTCAACCAAACCAGAACTTTTTACAAACAGACATTAAGGAATTCTCGAAAGCGTTTGAAGTGACGCACACAACATCAGGCTGACTGAATTTCGTGCAGCTGAAGATTTAAGAATTTGTGCAGTTGAAGATTCAAGGATTACCTGTCAATGGGATGACCTGAATTTTGTAGCTGGGAAACACGCAGACCGTTATTCTTAAGACATTCACATCGCGTATGGTTGACAAACTGAAAGCAGAATGATTGGTTTACCCCCATCATAAAGTCTTCAGTTCCCGTGGAAAGTCGCAATGATCTCCATGGGGATCAAACCTTTAACCAAAGAAAGTAGACACGGTTTCGTACCTGATACGTTCCTGCGGAGCTCAGAGGATCAATCCAAATTTCAACATCCAACTTCTTCACTCTCTGCGAAACAAATGAGTTAGAAACCTCTCTGCACAACGTGGCTGTACTGCATCATCTACGTAGAATGTCAGCTGGACTATCTCAGTCTCGACTGCAGTACACACATGGTCGTTCTCGTCGCAGCATCCTGAGTGTATTCCACATCGATTTAGAATTACCTCTAGATTCAGAATATGTCATGAAAATGATTTCGTTTTAATGTGCTTCTTACCCGACGGCACAAATACATGACCCGAGATTCTGTGAAAGGTCTCAACTTCAAAGGTCACCGAGACAGGATGTCGACAAAGTCGTGTTTCCTGAATCTGTGCGTAGTTCCTGTACGCTTTCTCATGTTCTTCAAATAACGTTCACATTTTGTAATATTTTATTGGACCAGCAGGTTGATGCCTTGAAGTTACCTTCTCTTAAAAGTTCAAGTTTCCAGTCGACAACTAGCTCTGTCTCCTTCTGATCCAATTCAGTGAATGGATAATCCCCATTCAAAATGTTGATCATTGAGCTTCCCGCATATTTATCCGATTGGAATTTGGACATTGAAGAGGAAGATAATTTTTCTCGAATCAATGATCTCAAGTGCTCTGCTATGTCATCATCTCCTAATCCGTGGCCAAAATGAATTCGCAGAAGATCAACAGGTGATCGCAAATGGGCAACCAAAACTTTAAAATGGTCATAATCGAGGGGCAACTAGGAACACAAAAAATGTCCAGTGTGTCAAATAAAGGAACTATTAACAACCTTCGAAGAACTTACAATCGAAAGTTTATCGTTGATTTTTGCCGCATCTTTGTTGATGTGATTCTCACTCTCAACTTTGGCAGAATTGTGGCCTGTCACAACAGTCAAACGTAACTGGTCCCCAACCAAAGTTCAGTTTCTTAAATCAAACCTTGAAAACCGAATTCATTTTTGTCCGAGTCCAATACGTCATTTCCTAAAGTTAGGCTGGAGGAAGTTGACATGCACGTCCAAAGCGCGCATAACATTATCCAGCTTGCGTGATCCATAGTACTCGCATTTTATCAGGCGCTTATCCGTTATTCCATCACACCGTCATATGGTCATCCAATAAAAACAGACTTCAATGAAAAACCATCTGAGATTAAGGAGAATGTTTGGAAGACGGCTGACCTCAGCTCGGGAAAATACGTTCTAAATTTGTAGCCGTCTATTCGGTGCCTCAAAAGACGCGGGGAATGATAAGTAGACCGGGGAAAGCACTTGAATGGATTATTGAGACCTGCTTCAGATTAAATACTCAATTCGAGCAAACGAAAACTGTCACGCATCCGGCCCTAATCCATCTTAATCCGATCTAATCTCCATTCTTCCTCGTTCTTACAATCCTGGTCAGTACACCACAGAGCGCGCAGAATAGCTAGAATTTGATTTGAACTGCACTTCGATTTATGTCCGGGAAAATATAAACTCAAATATACCCACAAAAAATTTTGCTTTGCATTTTTTGATAATCTGATCTTTATCAGATTATTCGTCCACCCAATTTTCCAGTATGACGATCCGCCAAAATCTCATTATTATCCGTACCTGAACTTAAAGGAAAAATTTGAAAAAAAATTTGAAAAAATTTTTTTTACTTCATTATTAAAAAATATTGAGTGAAATATGAATGCTCGATGATAATAATCATGGAGATATGATGTAAACATGTTGTGTAATGCGTGGTGAGGTTTCTGGGGTTGAAACCATGCAATGTCAGGTTTTGCAAGGTGGAGGTGGAGCCAGAGACACAGGGCAGAGAGGAAAGGGGGATGGGCCAGCCAATCACGTTGACTTATTGGCAAACCTAACCTACTATCCAATACAGGGCCCATGTGGGTTAACTAATTGTTGGTCCCCCCCCCCCCCTTGGGGGTGGACAAAAACAAAAAGCGTGTTTGACAAGAAAAACGTTGAAATGGTTTATCATTGTTCACAGATAATTTACTCAAATATCCGGCCTTTTTTTGTCAATAAATTCAAACGAAGCATTCACATTTTAAAGCATCTATCACGCATAAAAAGTATCTGCAAAAAAAATTATATTCACATGGCTGGAGGAAGTAAGATATCCCAGGAACCGCTGTACGTTTTGATATCAACTTCATGAGTCACATGGATTACTCTGGCAGGATCGCCAGAGTTGCAGATTCCACACTGGTCGTTAGCCCCAAGATACTTATCTGGAAGATCAACATGTTCACCCTGACACCGAAATCAACAGGGACGAGAGAAAAGTACCGTGAGCGAAATACGCCTGAGTGGTCAATGTGCTCCCGATCATTTCCATACGACTGTCCAGGAGTGTCACCTTGAAATGAACATGAGCAGGTCGCAGTCCACCTCGGGTGCCATTTGAAGTTGGTGGAGGGAAAACCATCCCCGGAGGTGGTCCACTGGAAGGTCCCATTCCTCCTCCAGGAGGCCCACCACTATTTAGACCGTAACGTCCTGGCATTAACGAAGAAAACGAGAAGAACCCATTGGAATCAGTGTAGATCCGTCCACGACAGGTCTGGAAATTCAAAAAAAGCATTCTAAATGTTTGCCATTGATCAGCATGGAACTGTTGGTGCACTGCTATTCTGTTGCCGCTGACTTAACTAAGATTTTACTTTTACTATATTTTTTATTTTAGATATTAACCTATTGATGCCCGCTATATGAAGGAAGCAGGCGATTTCGATGAAACTGATCATTTTAGCTCAGTAAAAAATAACAAATTCAATGAGCTATACTTCAATTTTTTCCGACCAGTGGTCAACGAGCTGTCGTGATGGGAACATTTGTCTTCAGTGGGCATCGCCACATTTGTGGCGGTTCATGT
>JAQIWT010000816.1:0-14808 GCA_034696485.1 Isohypsibius dastychi | reverse complement strand
AAACCCCAATTCAACATTTAAATTCAAACAACGATGGTTTGTGTACCTTTCTTGAACTCCGACAGCCATATTCGAACGAATGTTGACAGATAATTCCGATGATGAAATATCCAAGCGGCAGTCCGCTTAATTTGATCACTTGTGCGGCCAACTTTCCTCAACTTCATTCGAGAAGTTTTCTCATCAAACGGTTCGATTTCCTCATCGTTCGTCGATGATGAAGGCTTACGAGGAGAAGCCGCTGATGACATTGCGTTCGGTGGGAATACTCCGTACAAAATAGTATCTCGTAGATGGAAGTACGATGAACTGTGTGGGGAATAAGAAGCAAAGGAAAGGATATACAATAAACATTTTAGGAAGAACGAGACGAGCTGGTGTGAGAAGGGCCAATGCGCATATGGCGGTCCTGGTGTCCAAGGGTCCAGATTAGGTTATTGTTCGTACGCCATTCGATTTACTCCAGTGGCGTCAGAATGCACTTCGTACATTCCCGAAATCGCCTTGCTGTTCAGAGCGTTTTCTGGACAATTGCCCATCAACACGGTGCGTTTCAAATAACATCGAATATTTCCGCAGCTCATGTGGACGGTATAATCACACGGTTCATAAACAGACAAGATCAATTCCTAAACTCAAAAAGCCCCCACAGCCTGGTAATTCCGCCGCCCACGTGAGTAAGTTACCGATCGCTGCAAAATGCCAAGTCGATATTAAAAACATTGTCTCGATCATGCAAACCAATCACGCACCGCGAGGTGAAGTGGGGAATCTGACACTGAGTTCGCCAAAAAGAACGCGGACTCTTCAGGAACATAAAAAGCTTGTTGGATGAACCACGGAATCTGCAGGACTATTCCAATCACCGACACGACTGATAGGTTGAACGATCAGCGCTTTTCCTTAAAGGTCATCAAGAAGAACTCTTGATTAACTTCTTGCATTTGAACCGATCCGGAATTTGAGGTGGCTCCGGGAGGTCAAGAAGCTCCCTTATATCAACAGTCAGAGAAAAATGACGTATGTCGGGCCGGGTGAGACGAAACATTATCGAGTCCAACGTTATCCGAAATGTCACTTCTTGACGGCATATACCGAGTACACGTGTTGTTAAAATGTTTCGCCGCTAATCCCGAGTGCTGCGCAGACTCGCGTCGCAGAGCACCAGGTACGAGACATTTTTCGATGCGAGTTGGTGGTATGATATCTCCTCTACAAGAACTTCTCGTCACCATATCGAATCGCACCATTGCCTTACTCTTTTCACCTTGCGGTAGGCACTGATCGCACTTATATTACTATTTTGGGTGAATACCGGCAAAGGCTGGAAACTGACAAGAAAATGGTGACCTTTCCAGAATTGAAAGATTCTCGGTTTAAACCGATTTTGAATTTTCAGTTGTTTCTGTACATACTACAAGAACGTAGCACATTCATCTTGACAACGATGACTGACGAGAACATCGCAATCGCCTCGTGAATGATAACCCCCACTCATACCAGATCAGATCGTCTCGATATATTCAAAAGCAGGAGAAACGAGTCAAGCTATTAGGAAGACCACAGCTGTATCGCTGAAAAGAAAGGAAGACCTTCGCGGAACATATACTCATCAATCAAAAATATCCATGTGAGCGGCAAAGAACAGCATCTGATCTCCCAGCTGCTTCTTCTTGAGGCGTTCCTGAATCTTCCCCAAAATCTCCACGGATCCAATTTCATGCAACTGCATCAGTCCACCAGATGCAAATACTTCCGTGACATTTTCTGCGATGAAATCCAGGGATTCGATCTCAAGTAACTCTAGATTACGTTCGTCAGCCATGCTTAAAAAGCTCAAGACGTTGTCCGCGTTCAGCTTTTTCAGCAACTCTTTGACACAGGCTTTCTCCAACGGATCAATCTTGTACTTGTTTGCAGCCACGACTAACTTCTCAGCCAATTCCGGATTCCATTCATTTTTCCCATACATATAACTCATCATCGCGCTGATGGTTTCTCCATCCAAATCCTCGATGACACAACTTCCGGTCGCATTTTCCTTGAGCGGATGCTTGAACATGGCCGCAAAAACGGTGCTATGCATGGAAAGGATGAATTTGTGAGCTCGAAATTCTTTGGAATCCGAAGAGATGAGGAGAAAATCACCAGATTCCAGGCTGTCCTGCTTTTGGAGCAAGTTGAGAAAGATGACAGACGGAGTCGAGGGCTTTGCTGCGATAATTTTGTAGCGAATATCGACGTGGATATGCAAATTGTCGTCGAAAAGCATACTCTTTTCGATCTCTTCGTGAGAAAAAGCATACAATAATCCCTTGCATGGACTTCCTTCTTCAGTACGTTTAACGAAAGTGAAAGTATCCATCTCCCTCTCTTCCAAAGAATCACCAGCAGGACTACGTACTCTACAAAGCTGTAAAGTGAGATGGAGTACTGTATGAGTGCAACAACAGAAGACATACCCGAAAGTGTAAATGCATTCAGCTTCGACATCAGATAAACTCTCCAGAGACAAGAAGCAGCCAAGAAAATTGGTCTTCGTAGCATCTTGTTTCTTGACCTGCAAGGTGTGAACATGGAGCTTCCAACGAGATGCTTGTCCTACCATTCGAAGATCCTGGTGGTCGCCATAAGCATAAAAGGCATAGGTTGCACATTTTCTTTTCGAGAAATTCTGCAGAACCAAATCAATCGAACTTCTGCAAAAGTCGTCCTGCGTCTCATCTTCAAACACAGCGCAGTTTACTTCTAGAGACATCACTGTTGTGGGAAAGGAGACGAGCAAAGCTACGAGTACGAAATCAAAGCAGAAAAGCAAAAGGAGATTGAGAGAATTCCGAAAGAACAAAAGTGACTTTGCGAGTACTGGCTGACGTAAACAACAAGCGTCCTGCCGCATACTCTACTGTAATTATGTGACGTCAGCTATTCTGGTGTTCCGCAAGCCCCTCCCCCTCATGAGTCATTAAGCGAACCAATGTCCACTTGCTTCTAATATCACTCTTGTCTGCCCGATTCCTTGCATGGATCAGATTTTGGGAACGCTTTAAAATTATGTCTGTCAAACTATCTGGATAAACAATTTCAAAAAAATAAAATTTTATTTGTCGTTCGACGCGATACATTTTTTCGTGAAACACAAGGGACTTCTTAAACGAGAGGAAGATGCAACGAAAAGAAACAGAACCTCAATTCTGATTTAGCCAAGTAGTGATGCCATTCGCAGCAATTTGCAGGAACTCGCGTCTCATCTGGACGGTTTCCACTGTTTATTCGCAAGCCATCTTCCCGACCCCAGATTCCGATCCGGTTCGAAAAACATCTTCAAATCTTTCAGGCCTTTTTCTGAAGTCATTCAATGTAGGGCCATAGAAAGCGATGCAATCTCCGTATCATCACCATACCTAACCAACAAAACAAATATATAAAAACAGAAAACATTACCAAAACATGAACAGGAAGTACGAACTACCGTTGAGTCAACAAGTCCCAGTTATATCGAATCGCTTTCCATATACTTTGTCGAGCATAATAGTTGAGTGAGAGGGAGATCCAAACAGTCACTGTATCACTTGGACGAATCAGTTTCGAGTCCAACGAAAACCAAATCAGTCTAAAGACAAGGTCACTCATTAATCGCGGAAACTGGAAATGGCGAAAACGTACCTCTCGATCAGCCATATATCCCGAGTGCTGGTCAGTGCACCCAGAACAAGATTATTTTCAGATGCGACTTGGATAGTCTGATATCGTTGCCGAAAGAACTCCCAGTCATCTTCATCACCGTATCGAATTGCATTCCGATAAACTGCCTTCCGAATATCAACAGGAACGCTATGAGGGAACGTGAAGAATGTATTAAAACAGGAAGGAGTTTATAAACAACGTGGGTGAAAACGATCCATACCTTTGGTTCTTGGTCCTCAGTTGGGCAAAAATCTCTTTTGCAGCAGTCATGCATTGAGAGAATCCCGAACCTCATGACTCTTCAAAAACCTGGATAAAGAATCGCCCGGCGCCCTCGACTCTCGTAGGTAAGTTTCTCGTAGTCTCGATTTTTCGTCGCCAAGAGCTCTCGCTGTAGAAACCTTCCGTATTAATAATTATTCGCAGTCAGCAATATCTCAGTAATAGACAATTCATGGTACCAAGAGCTCCCGGTAAAAAGTTTTGATTGTGAAACACTTCGTAATAAAAACCCAAAGCACTCCAGACAATTCACGAGTAGGCGATAGACTGTTGAGGACAGTATAATCCCGAAACACCATAACCACGAAACCTCAATCTACCAAACGACGTTAGCAACCAACGAGTTCTCTTGACTGCGAGAAGTATTGCAACGAAAGTTCTACTACGACGAATACTGACTAAAATTCTAACTACTGAAGGTGGCCTACGAAAAGTCATGGCGCGGAACTGCATTACACCCAAGTGAAGCTCAATATTCACAAACAGGAATCGAAGAAGAATCGGATTCAACAATCATGACAAGGAAATGCCCAGAGAGGCAAGAAATAAAACAAGCTACTAGCTGTAATCTGGAGAAGCGACGGTCGCCCCCAGCGATTCAGAAATCGAGTTGCCTCACCACCAGCTGACGGCGCTTCCGAAATTGCAAGACAGACGTCAGAATGACAAACCTCATCACATTTGCTCATAAAAAGATTACCTACCATGGTACAGTAATCGAACAGCACTTTGAGAGACAACGTTAATTTTCAAGGTGCTGTCCGACTAAAGTGACAAAGATAGGACAGCAATAGACGTGCATACTCTTTTCGTACAGAAATCCGGTTTATGTACTTCGTTATACTCAGACCCCCATAACCCCACATTTCATATAGACCATTCGAATTCAAGTATTCTGCTGAAAAATGACCTCGTCACGGAACCATCTGCTCCTTCTTAGCATGCCAGGTTTTGGCCACATTATCCCACTCCTCGAACTCGCTCGCAAATTATCCGCATTCCACACAGTTACATTTGCGGTTTCAGATTTGAGAGTTGAGCAGATGCGGCATCGTGGGATCATTTCTGCCGAGGATGAAGACAACATTTACTTGACCTTCCACGGAATCCAAGATGGCGCCGAAGATTTTGATATCGAAGATCCGCAAGCCCAACAGAAAAAGCGGATGATCTTTTTGAAAGTTTGTCATGGGATTGGGAACCTGGTTGAGAGTATGCCTGTCAGGAATGAAAAAGGTGAAGGTGTATTCTTAGAGCCTGTCGATTTTGTCATAACTGATGGATTCGTTGCTGGCCCCGCATCTGTTTGTCTGAAACGCGGAGTCGGGTTGTTCCAATTTCACTCAACTTCAACAAGTATGTATTTGGGGATCCCTTTGGTTCGAATAATGTCCGTGCCAATTTCAGTTCTGTCACAACCGCTAACCTCTTTCTAGCGATGACTTTACCAATCATTCTCCAAATCAACGAAGAAACAACCGTCGTTCAAGATATGAATGGTCCGCCTATGATCCGCTTGAAAAAAGGAACTACCGAGCTTGACCTGGAACTTCCCCTCGTAATGAAGCAGATGTATCTAAGCGTTAAACGGACATTACCACTTTGCGCTGGTATCATCATCAATGACATTCGCGAATTGGAAAACCCTGCAATCATCAAAAACCTAACGGAGTCCGAAATGGCGAAGAATGTGCCGTTGTGGATTGTTGGACCCCTACTTGGTCGATATCTGGTGAATTTGGAGAGGGATGGAAAGGTCATCGAGTTCCTTGGTGAACAGAACGCAAGATCTGTCGTGTACATCTCTTTTGGTTCCATGTTCGTGCTCAAACCGGAACAAATCAGAGAAGTGGGCAAGGCGTTGATTGAACTTGACCGGCCTGCGATCTGGTCGCTTCCCGATCGGAAACTTCAATTTCTACCGGAGGAGCTTCAGAAGGGCAGTTCATCAAAAGTGCTTATTTCACCGTGGGTCCCGCAACGACTGGTTCTCGAACATGAAGTCACGGCAGTTTTTGTCAGTCATTGTGGATGGAACAGTGTGTTGGAAGCGTTTAATGGCGGTGTACCGGTCGTCTTATGGCCGCTGGGGGCTGATCATTATGTCAACGGCGATCGGGTTGTCAGCTTAGGAATGGGGGAAATGGTTGAAGGTTCTGGGATAAGAGGAAAAATCGTCCCGGCGAAGGAGATTGTGGAGATTATTTCGAAGGTAGCTGGGTGGGAAAATGGGTCGGACGACAGCTGTGGGATTAAAGCGCGACAAGTGCGGGATACTGTGCGGAGAACTGTTGGAAGCGATGGATCATCGTGGCGAGATTTGCGTGATTTATTGGCTTCTGACATCCCTTATTCTAATCCTATATGTCGGCGACAAAACGAAGTCTCTGAACATTGAATTCCGGAACTCCATCACATTTTACTGGATGCCAAATATCTCGCGCAATGGCCAGTGACGAAGTTGGACTTTCAGTCAGAACAATTGAAGGAGGGGAAGGGGGTTCAATGAAGCACGTACAAGGCCAATGGCCTATTTCGACAATGAATTATGCCAAATCTTCTGCAGCTCACTTCGTGATTGTCAAAACATCCCTTGTTTTTTTATTTTTACACGCCCTAGTTTGGCACGGCAAACGATAATGCCATTAGTGGCCATCCATCAATAGCATTACACGGAGGAAGAAAGGCAGATGCGAACGGAATGAAACCTAAAAAGGATGGGGGGGGGGGGGGGGTCACGGGAGGTTACGGTTCATCTTTTTATCAAAAATTGATCTTTCCTTAATTTGCGCTTCGGTATGGTATCCATTTCAAGTTACGAGTAATATCATCTCTTTTCCCGGGCCGTTTTGGATTGAAATTTGGTCCGGTTCGAAATTCGTTCATGCTCAAAAACCCACTCTTTACGGGGGGTTGGGGGTATTGATGAGCGTTTGCGTCAGAGGCCAGAGAAGCCAGTAGAAAACATGTCTATCCGTTCACGTGGCGAGAGCAAACAGGAACGCGCTCGCACGGGATT
The DNA here is from genome assembly GCA_034696485.1 of Isohypsibius dastychi. Taxonomy (NCBI): domain Eukaryota; kingdom Metazoa; phylum Tardigrada; class Eutardigrada; order Parachela; family Isohypsibiidae; genus Isohypsibius; species Isohypsibius dastychi. The sequence goes on along the minus strand of JAQIWT010000816.1, from coordinate 7,820 downwards.
CGTTTTATACAAAATCTAGAAGAACATGGATTTTTGATAACAGGATGAATTCACATTCTCAATCAGGTGAATCCAGAAGGTTATTTCCATTTCAAAAAAACCTTTTGGTGTTTTCCTGAGAGGGGGGGGGGGGGTGGAAGTTGCCAAATTTATGGGTGATCTCTCTCTTCGCCCGAAAAAATGGGTGAGTAACACAAGAAAGGTGTCCTTCGCCAATGTCGAATTTGGCGCTGGTCCTTTGATACAGTACGTAGTGACAATTATAGCTGCTCTGGGGACCGGGGGTAGAGGGGGAATGGGATCATCAGACCACCGCCCAACTGGGGTTCTGTAACCTGCATTACCGCAAATTCCGTATCGGTCGATTCATCGAACCCCAGGTAGGCAGAGGCCTGATTGTCGGTCGTGTTAGACTGGATAAAGCCACTGTTTTATCCGTCCACTCTGCTGCAAACATTTTAGATATTGAATTGTTGGTCACTGCTGCCTCGACATTCCTGTCAGAAAGCACAGAAAAATTTGAGTAAGTTCCTAGAGAGTAATTCGTTTTTTCGAGCAACACGAGAGGCTGTGTCCCTTGATTCCGATGTACAAGCGACGAGCTATGGAGCCCATTTCGAAAGTTTCCCGAATGTTCGATGGATATGTCTTTCAACTTTGTGAGTCATTCGGTCTCCGTCTGATCAGGATGTATAAATATTCATATACGAGTCCATTTTTTGCAGGTGATCAAGATTCTCGAGAGCGATTCTGCTATTGTTGGACCTGAAACGCAAGTGGTACGAGCGTCTAATTCGTGGATTTCTTCGGATTTTTCCAGAGATTTCTTCGGATTTTTTCCATGATCTTTGATAACGAATTCGTGGGGACGACATCGAACATGGTTCGCCGAGTGAAGATATAGAAGCGCTCAGACATAAGCTTAGGTCGGTTGGAAGGCGGTCTATTCTTGAACTTCCGAAACGTGGGACGAGGAATGAAGTTAAGTTTTGTTAAATCTCGTGGTTTTGTGTAAGAAAAATGCTCCTCTCCAGAGTTGACAGGAGGTTTTCTGAATTCTTATGAAAGAGAAACACAGAAACCGAACCACTCCATAAGTACAAATATACCTGCAAAGCCTCGAGGGCTTTTGATGTTCAAAATCCCCTCGAGGGTTCCTGGACATACACGTCCCCCCACCCTCTGGAATACGATGTGTTTTTTCCCCAAAATGTTGAGATTACTCGGTGCGCAACATGCGTTGAAAACATTCAAAGAATTAATTTTCTAATGAGCGCCACCAAATTGAATAAGAGAACTATTGGTGCCATTTGCTTGCTCGCCTAAAATCAAATCGGTCCATCTTCTTTAACGTAAGATGTTCTCCTTTCCTGTCTGCCTTTCTTCTAAGGCCAATTGCGCGCAGAATGCCGAGATGTTCTCCCATTTGGACACTGGGCAGAGAGCATCCGAAACCAAAACACTGATCCTCAACAGGGATAAGCCGAGCGCAGTCTCAGTTTATTCAAGCGCAGCCTTCATCTTCATTCAAACTGGCTGAACAGATTCAGTTCTGTACTGATCAGCTTCTTCAAAGCTACCCCTGACAAAGAGCCCAAATTAATTTTATGGAAGTGTGAGAACACGTTTGGCTAAAGGAAGCAGAGAGAATGCTGCCTCCAGTGGCACCAATAGTTCTCTTATTCAATTTGGCGCCACTCATACGATTAATGCATGAGTGAGTGGCAGAGTCAGTGGGTGAGGAATTGAGCGAATGGGTGAGTGGGTGTGTGGGTGAGTGGGCGAAATTTAATGTGAGCGAGAGGCATTTGCTAGAGACCAGAGAGACTTTCAGGGAGAGCGGCCAGTAGCATGGAACTGCAGGCCTGCCTCAATGTTAACTGGAAAAGTAGTTTTGTTGCTTTTATCGATATGAATCGCGAGAAAAACTGATTCGTAATATACTGTGATTTCATCATCGTTGTTTAGGATCCATGATTTGTTAATAACAGAAAATCCACTGATTTCTGCAAAACGAAACTGGGCTGACTTTTGCTTTCAATGAAGACAGTGATGTCGGTGTGACTGATGTGAGAATTTATTTTTGTTGAGGATTTCAAGATTGAAGTGAGCAATGCGTTCATGTTCAAGAACGGTAGACAGCGCGTTTCCATCACCTTGCAAATAAACGATTTTTTGGCTCTCTTCAAGCTCATGGACACAGTCAAGAAGCGATTGTTCTCCTTCACGCCCCATGCCTGTTTTTTTGATCAAACAGCTGTTCACGAATATTTCTCGCCGAAACACATCTCGACAGTTTTAAAGCAGAGAGTGAAGTTGCACCATCATAACCGTCTCCGACAGAGTAATAATGTCACTGAGAATGAGATCCTGGACACTGGCAAGAAGCACATTTCGAGCAGATTAATTCAAAGTGAAATGGGAAGCGACTTACGGAGAAGCCGCCAAAAAAGTGATTATGATTTTATGGATTTTTTTTTGGAAGTATTATTTCTTATTTGTGTCAAATCATTGATTCAATTTCCGAATATTGTTCCAGGTTTCTGATGCTCAGCGAACAAATGTCCAAGGTAAAAGGGATGATTTCACTTTCGTTTCAGCTCGTAGGTTATTCGCTTCCGCTGCCCTGTTTTATTCTCTCATGGTCGTTCGAACTGTCAGAAAGTCGGGTTTGCCATCCGGGAGGCAATTCAGTTCCAAGATCGAATTTCCCGAGAATTTGACTATGCCAAAAATTGAAAGAAGAAGGTTGCCGTAATTCAACGACTCATGTTGTAAGTTCTCTTTTTTTTTGAAATTTGCTGGAAGCTTCCGATTCCATGATAATTTAATTCTGCAGCACCAGCGCCAGAAGTATCTTCTATTGCAAAGCGAGTCATATGTACAACCGCCTCAAAGCCGGACATTCCACAAAATTTAGTACTCCTTACCACAAAATGTATGAGCGGATGTTCACCATGCACGAGATTCAAAAGTGTGAAATCGTCTGATCTCCCTTTGACTTTCTTAACTTTCACTTTCTATCAGTAGTTCTTCAAGTTGTTTTATTCCCATTTGGTTCTATTTTGTTCTTTGTTCACTGCATTTAACGGGGTTTTTTTATTCAACTTGAATCAGCTAGTGTTGAATTTTTCCCCCTTTTTGAATCTTTTTATTTTATCTACCACTTCATGCAAAAGATGTGAATATTATCCATGGATGACAACTGTTTATTTGAAATTCAAGAGAACATCTCGTTTACCGAAAGCACCAAAAACAAACAAGACAACTTCGAGGACAAACCTGTTGAGTAATCCGGGTGAAAATATTCTCTGCTGATCATCAGTAACGGGCTACAAAGTTGAGCGGCTGGTCTTAATTGTGGGCTTATTCATCAATTTTGGGGCGAATGGTAATCTACCTGAATGCACCTCATATACCTGAAACAAATAAGGCAGGAGTGAATAAGACCAGGCCAAAACGGAGCTTTTTCGTAGAGTTTCGCTCCTTAAAGTGCGTCTTATTCTGGTCAACCAAAATAACCTCAAATTCACTTTAAATTCCTTTTCTTGCAACGAAAAATTGTCTTGAAATGAAATCATTTTGCAAATTGTTGCTGAGTAAAACACCAACATGGCACTGCCGTGGTAGACGAAATTGTAATTGATGACTGTGTTTCAATAGATGTGGGGTTACAAGTTGGACTATAAACAGGTCGAAAACGCCAGAAAAATCTTGTTTCTCATTCAACTGCTATTTCATCTTGGCCGACCAAGGAAAAATAATTTGTCGGTCCTAACGGAACTTCTCGGATATTTCTGTAAGATTTGCCGGCTGCTGGTCTTCTGTATCATTGCAAAATTGTAATTCTGGCTTCTTTTTTTTCAATCTTTTGCAAATGCATGAAATTGCCCGGTGCAGTTATCAACTGCAAACTACTCATATTAGGGAACGAAAAGCTGAAAACACTCTTGGACAAATCTGGAAGATAAAAACATCGCTGGTCAGGTGCTCCCAAAGAAGAACGAAACAATTACGCGTGGTTTTTGTTGCTATTGGATATAATCTTGAATTGAAGCCACGACCTGTATTCATGATTACGGTAACACTTAAGACCAGCCGCTCAACTTTGTAGCCCGGTAATAAAATATTCCAAGATTTCAAATAATCATTAGTAGACATCATGAGGACTGCACAAGATCGAGAGGACTTCCGATGGAATAACAGGTCGATAATAGTTGTGCTTTGGATTTCCAGGTAAATGGAAATGACTTGAATGACTTCCGTATAAGGATAAATCAATTCATTCCCGGTACATGCTTCTCTGATAAATTGTTTTCAAATTCCACATCATTTTGCTTTAGTTCCAAAGCTTGTACCTGCAAACGAAAATGAAACAATGTAGAACAGAAATCACGGAGTGAAACAGATGGAATTGATTCGTACAAACATATCCATATCGAAGTCATGACTTTGCAAATGAGGCCAATGCATGTAACCACGTTGAGCTGAACGTTAAAATTGTGGTGGTGTTGCTATTCATGGCAGTTCTAAAGGGTTGATCGTTTTTGAAAAGCCACTCAATGAAGCTGTTTTCAACAAAAACCTTCAGCCAGTCATATTCAATAATGCCGATACTGTTACCGCGTTTGAGAACTTTGGCCCATTCTGATCGAGAATTTGCAGATGAGAAATGAACGCTTGAACCATCCTCGTTACTCTAGATTGAAACGTAGCACGAAGCTGAAAGTTGCATGATTTTGCTTTGGAAATCCATTTCGAATGCAACTGAGAAAGATTTCTGTGAGTGAAATGCTTATAAAGTGGTTTCTGTGGTGGTTTTCGATTGGCTGCAAACGAAAAGAGTGGGAGTGTTGGTGGGGCGGATTTCCATCGCTGAGAAGACGATGACTTTCTAAACTTAAGTTAGATTGAATATAATTTACGCTTTGAGTTTTGTTGAAATTTGCCATTTCAAAATAATGCGTTTTGATTTATCGGTTATTTTCTCAATTGAAACCACAGCTTCTTAAGATTCATTTGTTTGTCCCGAAAATCGTGCGTCCTGATTCTGATTATTTTGAACACCACGAAATAGTACGGCTTGTTGCTTGCTACCTGCAGAACCTGGTGGATAGATTTTCTCTGCCATTTTAAAAAGATCTTTCGGCGTTTGACAGTAAGTCAATTTTATCTGGGCGGCAATGGTTTGTGCCATTCCCCTAAGAATATAGTATGTTTTCTGAGCTTCGCTCATATTTGGTGCTACTCTCTTACAAAGGTCAAGTACAGAGTAATAATACTAACGGAAATCCTCCACTAGGCCATGAGTTCTTTTGAGTAAATTTTCGAGCGCTACATCTGGAGACCCAGTGTCCGCAAATGTTTTGAGAGAATCATGCTGAACAACTTCCCATTCTTTCTCATCAGCTTCAGATCTAAATTTCCACCAGCGCCTGGCTGTGCCTGACAAAAGATCCGCAAAATGTTTTACTCTATCAACATCATTCAAACCAAAAGATTCTGACACTCTCATGAACTTATCTAGCCATTCTTCCGCATTCTCATGCGGTAATGCCGAAACAAGTAACGTTAACTTGAGCTTGGGGTCAGTCATTCTATTTTCAGTAATAGTATCAGTCAAATACTCAGCTGCAACTTCGTCCCACAAGTTTTTTGTTCCACGAATTCTTCGACTCCGTGATTGATATTATTTTCAACGACCGCGAGTCCTCCTTTTTCCACAACGGATTGTTCACTTTCTGTTATCGTTGCTTGTAAATCACCAGTTACTCCTTGATCAGTGAAAACTCCGACTTCGTGTTCTTGCACGTATTTTTCAATAACCGTGTTTTCTAAAAACGTAGTATTATGCTCACTATATGAATTAGTTCCTTCCTCGATTTGATCTTCAGCTGTTTTGAAACACGATTCCACACTAAAAGGTCTGGTCGCTTGTTCATCAGTGAATTTTTCCAAATGTGCAGTACCAGTAAAGAAAACAATTCGGAACACAGCTGGAGTTTGTGTAAAATGCAGAACACCCCCATCTTTGTGGTCTGATTCAAATAAACTATAAACCATTCGAAAGATCTTATAGAGATCTATCGACTCAAATAAAGAGCTGCCACAAATCTGGATTTCGCGGAGAATTATTGTCAGTCTTTCGAATGGTACATGGTCAGCGCCTCACGCGAAATGCGCTTCGCTAGCGCTTTGCTTGCTGCGCGCTCGCTTCGCTCTCTTCAAGCCAGATATCGACATTTGCCATCGGTAGCTAGAAGAGACGAAGGAAAAGAGTGTTTCAACGTTTCCCTGCGATTTCCCACTTCCGCTCGTTAATCGTTATTTCGTTTCGGAATTATGATCTATAAATCTAAACTCGTTCATTTTCTCCATTACGGCCGAAGCGACTGATGAACGGGACTGAAGCTGAGGCAGTTTAGCCTGTAATCAATGCTATTGGGTTTTGATCAAAATTTCATCGCAACCTCATATCTCGCTGCGATTCTCGATTGCAGTTCGCTTTCGAAATTGTAATTTATCGTTTCCAGTGATCTTTCTCATGCTAAAGGCTACAGGACTCCGCAGATGAGCATTTTCCTTGATTTGTTGTCTTTTTCTCTTCCTCAGGTTTTTCTCTACCTGTAGCCTCTCGCGATCACAGAATAGCTTGAAATAACAGAAAACCATGTTTTCAACCGATTTTGCGCGGTCTGAAGGCGCTGGATTTGTTGCTGTTCACGGAACAGGCTGATAAAATCTTCCGTAAATTTCGCCTTGCACAATTTTTTCCCACCCCCACCCAAGGGGGGGGGGGGGGGGTGGGGATGATGCGCCCGCAGTTTGGCAATACGCATTCAGATATGAATTATTTATTATTAATAAATTACTAATCAATCAATTGTAATTAATCATTTGTTATTATTGTTGTATAACGTTCAATGATTCGCTACATGAATATATTGATTAATATGTATAATCGAACTAAAATATAATATATAAACTAAAACGTTTCTTTCATATACATGCATGATATTCATATTTGTTTAATCTAATATAACATAAGGTGGTGTAACAATAATAATACTAATAATCATACAAAATATAAAATAAATATATGTATATATTAATGATATACATTCTTTATGTTAGTGTGACTATAATTTAATAATATTGTTTAATTTAATAATATTATTGTACTTATTTTCTCATTATAATGATCACGCACATACAATGATAAAATAAATCTACCAACTAATTATTTTATTTATTGTCATGATTTTCATTTTTAACGGTCATTTTGTATTGTTTCAGTATTGGTTATAATTTCAGTTTATTCACTTTCCTTTATTGTATGCAATTTTTCAAGTTTTTCTATTGTTATTATCATCCATTATTATTATATTATTTCCTAGAAACGTGATTTCTTTTTTTCTTGGGGGGACGTGATGTTTGCGGAAGCTAAAAGGTGAAAGAAAAAGACCGATGACTTTTTTGCTGGTCAGCATATGAATGAAAAAAACTCGGTTTTTTCTCACTGATTTCCGAGTTTCTTGAGCGTCGCATGTACAGAATCTCATGCTTTTCAACATGGCGTTCTGGGATTTTGCGATATGGGTCAACTTTGTCTTCTACAGAAAAAAATTCGGTGTACTTTTGTCGATTCTCTCTCTCACTCAGTTTCAATTTCCAGTCACGTGAAACCTCCTAAAGTGTTCAACTGATTCCATTCACAGCTTGATATCTGGCTTGTATAGCAAATTGCAAGCACAACCCCAGGGGGTTGAATCCGATAAGGTCGAGAATGTTTGTCGAACGTTTATTGTTTAAACTGGGTG
>JAQIWT010000815.1:0-14826 GCA_034696485.1 Isohypsibius dastychi | reverse complement strand
TTAAGTGCGAGATGTTCAAAATAAACATGTTGCCGTTTCTCCATAATTAAGTGTCTCTGCTCTACTTTTTGACTCTAGCTTTGTATGTGATTTATGTTCTAGTGATTAGGGATTATACAAATTTCGGTTATTTTCATCTTGATAACGGTATTTGAAAATCTATGTTTCACGCGGGGGAAACAACATTAAAATTCTTTTTCCATGATCATACAAAAATTGCAAAAATAGAATCATATAAACATACAATATCTGACCATATCATTCAGAGGATGTATTTTGGACGCAAATCTACTAGCAGCTGCACGTGCCGCAACATCAGCAGAAGGCAAGTTGTATGTCCAAAATCGGATTGTTCCATTTGATGCTCTTTGTCTAGACTATTAATTAACACTCTTCCTCGGCTTATGAAAATTCGACTTGGTAATTACAAATAGAATTCCATCTGTCGCACTCCCCATCAACAAGGCCTACAACGTGCAATAAAAGAGTCTCCACAAGTGGCAGTTTGCAGTTTTGCACCATCTGCAGCCGGCCATTAAGCAGTGATCATTTTACCGTTTCACGACCAAAAAGCTTTGTCAATATTGTAGGAAGATCAACAATTACGGTAGTTCGAATACCATTAAGAAATAATGCAATGCACTTATAAGATTTATTGTTCGGCGCATGGCCTCTTTTATGTAAACTGATTCTGTATGCGGTTCGTCGACAATTATTCGGATAATCCATAAGCAAAGAAAACTGACACACATTTCTGCCGTTGAGCGAAGGCAAAAAAGTCATGTTGTGCGGCTCAGGGGCTTATTGCCGTGATCATCGTGTTCAACTAATTTCCGGGTGAGCAATAAATGGTCCGCTTGGGATTAGCTACTGAAATTGGAGGCAATATGGGACACTAGATGAGATCATAAGCAAGATCGTGAATAATGGAACAATGCTTTTTATCCTCACTCTTTCCGCAATGTAATGGCAGACACACTTGAGCTCGTCTGATCAAATGCACTTTATAAACACGTACATAAAAGAGTTAAAAAGACCAGTAAGTCAAATCCTCGCTCACCAGCTTCTTCGCTATTAGAAAATGATTGCCAATCGGTAATGTGGATCGGGAACCGCATCACTTGGAGAAAATCATTGATATGTACCCGTATCTACAGAAATTCTTCTAAACATACATAAGAAACCTCTGCATAGCTGGATCAGAAATTTAAAATATTGTGTTGAGAATCAGTCCACAGAATGGCTTCTATTGCTTATTAATATATTGCATGCATCGTACTTGTAAATCAACCAGCATCTTCCGAATAGGCACACAAATCTCTTCATTTCGAGAAAATATTATGGTCAAACTGCAGCACTTAGTGTGACTTCTTCTTTTTCTTGTGCTCTGGCACAAATTTCTTTTCCTCCAAAACACATTCCGCTGGATCATTAAGGCAAAGTGGAAGACGTTCTTGGAATTTCTCGAGTAATTCTGGCAAATCGAACTGGATCGCAAAACTGAGCTTGTCCTAGTTTATGGAATAACACTTGTAAAAGCATTCGACGAATGTTTTAAATAAATCGAAAATATTTACCGCGGGACATCCCTTGAAGAATGAGCACGAAGAAACCAGAGTCTTGAAACTGTTCAATGGATTAACTCCGAAGAATCTACCATCCAAAATTTGGTTGGTTTTAGAAACATACAATTCACAAATTTGACAAACGCTTTGTATTCTTCCGGTGCGGCAAGATCATCAGCACTTGCGTTGCTCTTGCGCAAAACCGATTCATAAATCGAGAATTTGGTCGGAAAGCTTGAGATATCCTACAAACCGGCATATGTAAACGGCAAGAAATAATGTTAGAAATAAGCAAAGCTTACGTTTTCCAATACTTTGTTGTTTCCAAACATGGATTTCTTCTGCGTGAACGTATCCACATATTTGTCAACCAACAAAGCGTGATTTCGCACATCAACAGCTCGTTCGAAAACGGTCGTCAAACGGTTCTTGAAGCGCTGGTCAAGAATCTTGTTCAAATCGTGCAGAAACTGTTTTTCCTGACGGCCAAACAACTCAGCACCTTCGCCATCCAGTGGCTTTTCGAAGCTGGTCAGATAGACTTTCGGTGCTTCGTTGACGTCAAAGTGAGGGGCAAAAGACCAGGAGAGCTTTCGAAGTGCTTTGATGCTGTCATCCAAATCGGTCTTATGGGTGCTTTCGATTAGCACAAACAAAAGGTCTTCTTGGTCTTTCAGCTCTTTAAACACGGCTTCCAGAACCTCACCTATTCCAAGATTTTTCGGTGAAATATGTTATCTTTGGAAATTGTCTTTTTCATAATCTTACCGACGTCGACGCGATCCGGCTCCACAATTAAGATGACTGCATCAGCCCTTGCGACGAACCATTGATGAACCTTGGCAATTGGATACTGAGAAAAATATAGATGACCCGTGGACACACCAATAAAACTTGCAGCTCGCAAACCTCTTTGTCAAGCTTGCTGTTCTCGATTATGTCAGGGGTCTCAACAAGAGTGACCTTTTCCAATAAACGGTGCGGCGCCTCAACTGCTTTAAGGTGCGAAGCTAAAGATTTTCCGAAGCGCTGAAGTGATTCGAATGTCTCGTTTCGGAGAACTTGAATTCCTTCCAAAGTTCGCTGTTTAGCTCCATATGAATAAATGACAAAATCGGTGTTCGCCGTTTCCTCGCCTGCGAGAATTTGTCTTGCTTGATGAATAATATGAAATTCGATAGTGCTTTCTGACCTTCTTCTTCGACCTGTCCCAACAGAAGCGGTAACAGGGAAGATCGTCCGTGCTTGTAGGGCTCCATCACAACAACCAACGGTTTCGCGAAAATTTCCGCTTCTGTTAAGCATTTCAGGTAACAATTTATAACACCGTGATGATTGAATATTGTCAGCTTTTACCTCCAAATGTGCTCATCGAAAGCTGCTCATATTTGTAAGGCTTTTCAACCGGTAGGATTTGGTTTTCGACGATTTGATTCAGTCTAAGCAATGCAGCCTTTGTCAGTGTTTCTTTACGCAATCTGAGTTCGTGGTTATCTTCGTTCAAGTGGAGCATTTCTTCGACCGAATAAGGACGATCGGAATCCGATCCGCTTTCACCATCGGCTGCCTCATCACCATCTCCCCCACCCGCATCATCGGTTGCGGAGTCCGCAGCTGGAGTCGGTTCGGGTACATCTTCCACAGTGACCTCCGGTTCTGGAGAAACCTCTGCTTGTGATTCAGACTCGGCATCCTCCAGTTTAGCATTCCATTTCAGTTCTGGAAAAACAAACTCAAATTCACACAATTCTGAAAAGGCCACTCCATTCCCCCAAGAACCGAAGAACCAAAGTCACTCGCAAAAATCAGTAAAAGTCAGTAAAATCAACACTTTTTGATTTGATGATTTATGACCCATTGAGTGATACTTACTTTTTCTGCTATCAACGTTCGAGAGACACGCTGAAAGAAGAAGGGTTGCAAGAACCCACGGAGCAGCCTTCATTGCAGAAGATGTTATCGTTGTCCCAAAAGAAAGAAAAAAAAGCAGCAATCTTGCTCCTGCCACAGGTTCCGCAGATCGTAAAAAGATTATTGCAAATGATCATACATAACCATATGCAAGGAATGGAAAGAGAAAGGGCGTTGAAAAGTACCAGACGGCGAACTATGTTCTTCACTAATAGCCAGAAGTAAGATCAGTCATTTTGGGGATGTTATTTTTAGCGCCACTCTGGCACTTCCGCTGTCATCGTGAGAATGTTCTAAAAACACGATGCAAGTCTAACCCGATTAAGCCCGGTTACTTCACTGAACTTGCGGAACGGAGCAGATGCAATACGCAGTTTACTCGAACGAACTGACTTTCATAAGGTACCAAAAAGAAACTGAGTTGCAGCTATAAGCAAATGTCCAATTTAGACCATTACTGGTATTTAGCATTGAAGTGAGTAAAATGATATGAACAGTAAAAAAGTAAAACATCATAAATCTCTTGGGAGATCGCGGAAGGCGGCGAGATGACGCTCTTGAATGTAAATGCAAATTGACGGTTAGGATGGCTTGAAGCGAGCCAATCTCAATCGACGCAGTTCGTGAAATGGACGAAGAAATCTACAAATCCAGGATCTTATTAAAATACTAATAAACCATGTATGAGTACAGACATCAACATCGTGAAATTCATCACTGTACCTGTAGCAATGTTTTTCACCGGCTTCTTTCTGCAGGATGCCGAGCCGGTAGTAATATCTCATGGCACGGGCCATCTTCTCAAAGGTCATCCCACTGTGCTTCTTCTGCATTCCCCACAGTTCAGCAATTCTCTGAGGATTCACTATTCTAAACACCATTTCATTTCTGTTTCTCCACTTGATCAAAGTTTCATTTTGACGGTCAGGATTCTCGAGAAGCAGGTATAAAAACTCCCATAAAAGCCGGCAATCATGGTTCACCAAAACACCCTGTGATGTCTCGCGTATTGATACAGGGTCCACTAAGGAATCCGGACTCTGACTTCGTGAAGACAGCGAGTTGGATAAGGAAGAAGACGAACGGGAGAAATCCGTAGGCGTAGATGAACGTGATCCGGGGCAGAATCCGTTTTCCGAATTCAAAACGCCAAATAGATACGATGGGTTCATCTGGAAAGCCGTTCGACATGCAACATCCAGCAGGCTGGCAGATTCAAATCGATGGTGATTTCTGAGCGCTAAGTAATACAAGACGACTTTATGATAAGAAGCTGAAACAATTTTCGGTTTTTTGAAGTCACCCGAAGACATCAGTGTTAAGAACATGCCGTAAAGAAATTCTCCGGATATCGTAGACCCAGCTCTTTCGATAAAATCAGCTTTCGTCAACATGCAAAGTTCCCTGCCTAAAACGAAAGAATAATCCATCTAACTGCGTTATGTCGAGAAACTTAACCAACCGTTCAAAATGAAATTCTCCAACTGGATTCCGCGGAGCTCGAAGTGATGAGCGGCAAAATAAATCCAAGCGATAACTTCAGAATGAGACCATTCATAGGGATTGTTCATGGACACCCGAGAACCACATCCGGTTAGTACATTGTGTCCAGAAAGCCAGCTAGTGGCATCGTGCGGGAGAGCCATTCCTGAATTAGCTACTCTGTGATGGATGAAGTAGTGAACATAGAACCGCTAGATATCTGGATATGAGAACTCTGAATGTTCAGATGCCACCTGACTGGGGAACGGGAAATAAATTATATAGTGATTAACCCTCACGAGCTTGCCTTGCATTTCTATCGTTCAGTTACTGCATCAGCAATTTTGTGTTTGTTATCTACAAAAACCCTGTGTGGCTGTCAGCAACTGTGGAGCAATGACTGCGGAAATGTGAATACTTCCAGAATCAAACAATTTCAAAATTATAAACACTTACCGCATAGGCCCTGAATACAAATCTCTTCAAAAGAAGTTCTGGCCAGAAAAACTTGAAATAATAGAATAACACATCGTAAATGATGTGAGAAAAATCGAGTGTATGTAAGCTAAATACCCGCTGTGCGGGAAATAATTGTGATAATCATAACAATTACTCTCGGATTCCTTATCTCAGAAAACTTATTCAGAAAACTTAAGTTACAATATCGCATAGCAGAATAAGTCGAAAAGCTAGATTTTCCCGAATCCCGCGAAACCATTCTCTTCCTCATCAGTTCATGTCAGAAAATGCCGACTCAAGACATTTCGTCTCACTTCCGTTTCGAAAGCACAACGTCAGCATCCAGCTTCGTCGGAAAGTAACCACTGATCAGTTATGACGTTCCACTCAACTTCCTGAACAACAAGTAAACTCAAGTTCACGGTCAATTGTCTGTCGGTATTGTAATGTAAATACGAGTTGCCAGAATGTAGACTGAAACACTATGATCTATTTTCAACAATCAATTATACAGAGAACGAGAGTACTAGTAAGGTTCAACTCTAGAAAATTGCGAAAATAAATCTGAACAAAATGAAGGCTGAAAGAATTAGTGTCATGAATCTTGAAAAACTATGGAAATGGTGCGGTTGAGGAAATTTAACATCGAAAACGCACGGTCTTTCCAACTTCAGGCCGACGGACAAGAAACAATCGCCAAATCGCAGCTTCGCCAAATCCGCCGCAGCTAAAAGACGACTACTAAACTTTGCCATTCTGTCAAAATTCCTAGACTATTTTTATTTGACTCACCGAGCTTCACGAAAACATCTCCACGATCGAACTTTGCACGTTTATTTCTTTGATCTCCTGAAAACACCGGTTTACGACCTGATTGAATAAACCGTCCACCAAACTGACTTGTGATTCCGAGACAGTGAACCATTATGTCGTCGTATCACAGTGGTACCACCGATTCTGTCCGAAAATCTAAAGTAAGAAAAAATAAATAAATGAATATGCTTTCTCGTCCTTTTTCATCATCCACAATACCCAGATGCAGATGGCACTTCGCTAGCTAGCACCGATTCAATCTCATCCATCCAAGAAACTGCGTCCGGGATCGGTTCGAATTCCACTGGATTGCTCATCCTGTTGAAAAACCATGTTAAATCATTCAACGCCAATCCGAGCACGATGCGAAGTTGCTTCTTTGACCAGCGATGTCGTCTACCTTGGCGCAATTCCAGTATCACCAGTCAAAAATCGCAACTTCGAACATGCTTCCGCCGATTTGCTTGATGAACTCTTCTTCCCAGAAGACTTTTTCGGTGGCGATTCCGGTAACACGGGAGTAGGTGGAGGAGATGGAATTCTTCGTTTCCGCTTCATCGGCTGCCTTCAAGAACAATAGCTGTTAGCCAAATTTTCACATGGGAAACCTTTTCGATTTAATATACTTTTTTGGCTGGGTTATTATACGCGACGGCTTTCCAGTTCCGTGCAATTCTTCGGAGCACGTTGGTGCAAAAGGATAGCCACCTTCTGGATCTGCGATATTGCCATCACGATATCGATTAATGAATGCAAGCTGTTCTTCCTACATCGAAAAGTTTCCGTCAAAATTTCAATACCGGTAATGGAACAAAATTACCGTAAATTTTTCGTGAGTGCTGGTCTCAAATATCTCTTCTCCATCCACAATATAAAGGCGAATGGAATGCGGAAGTAGTTTCGCTTTGACAACACCCGAAGGCGCCTCCAATAAGTCAACAGAGAGTAGATTTGAGTTTTCTGGAGTTAACTGTCCGCTGCTTGCGAGGACACCAGCCATTTTCGATGAGATCAACATTCCAATCAGGCTAAAGAAGAAACAATATTCGATCGAAGAACGAGAATTACACAGAGTTGGCTGTTCCACAAACCTGCCCAAGCTATCCGGACGATCTTCACTCATTCAACCTTTTTAGTTCTTCACCACGCACAACAACCAATGTTTTTGGTGTCAGATATCTATCGCTGATGACATTTATTCCAAGTCTAAAATATGTAACGAGAGCAGAAAAGCAACAGTCCGGATTACTTGCTGGGGGGGGGGGGGCAAATTTGTGAAACTCGAGCGGCACTGTGCTTCCGTTCGATATGGTTTCTGGCAGGCGGAGAGCGCATTCGGTAAACGTTCAGTTTGAAGGACAGCGAAGCGGATAGTTTTGTGATGGAAAATTCCCCACAAACAAAAGTAAGATATACGCCTGATTTAATTCACCAGCAATGCTACAGAACAAGATAACAAACGAGAAAGTTTTACTTGTACAAATTCTTCCCCGCAAGCCGAATGGAAAAACTCATTCTCATGACCATCAGCACTTGTTGTTAAATGCTTCTTCAAGACTTATTGGAATATGTGACAAACGATCTGATGATATAACCAGCACGAAGTGCGAAAAATGGTTTTCGAAGGAATATTGGTGGAAGTTTTCAACACTTTCCTGGGAGACTACATTGAAAATCTAGACAGAGACCAGTTATCGCTCGGAATATGGAAGGGTAAGAAAGCTAGCAACATTCACTTCTTTTGTTGTGAATCAGTTTTTCGTGAAAGTCAGTGTTTATGTTGGAAATGTAAATGTATCAAAACGTAACTTTCTACAAGATTCATAATTTATTATTCCTTGTCTAGGAAAAGTCGAGCTTCAGGAGCTGCACTTCAAGGAGTCATTACTAGATGATCTGAACTATCCGATTAAAACGGCATATGGTTATTTGGGTAGGTTGGTTTTTTTGCATTTAGGTGCCGGCTGATGGCCAGTGTCCAGTTGACCTGATTTTCACACCTTTCTGTAGGTAAACTGAGCATATCGATACCATGGACAAATTTGTACCACGAGCCAATTTCCATCCTCATCGAAGATGTTATTCTTCTTGCGGTTCCCAACGACGGTAAGTTCAAAGTTTCTGCTCACCGATCTGAATATCTTTGATAGAATTAATTGTCAGGTCCACGTTTATCTCAGTTGATTTTTTCGCCTATTTTTATTCGTTATTTAATAACTGTCATATATTATGAAGATTTAGAACGACATGACATTTTCTATCATCGCAGGCAGAGGAGGCTAAATTTGTTTTGGTTATCAGTGTTCGATATTAGATAGGTACAGTCTGACATTTTCAGAAGCTGTTTTGGATCCCGAGAAAGTGGAACAGAAGCAGTGGGAACAAAAGCAACGTCAGCTCAAGCATCTGGAATTGGTGGGTGGATCGGAAACGGATAGCGAAGAGGCAAAATCGAAGGAACCAGGTGAAGATGATCTGTCGACCATCCTGGACGTACCCGGCTTTATCCTTACTATTTACTATCATTGCAGTCAAGACGAAGACAACATTCACGGAGAGACTCATTGCGAAACTCATCAGCAATCTGCAGATCGAAGTTAAAAATGTCCATCTTCGCTACGAAGGAGCTTCGAACGAAGGGGAGAAGGCGTTCTCTTTTGGAGCTACTCTTGGCAATGCTTTATTCAAGGTACAAAATCTTATACTTATGTGCTGGTTGCAATTTAAGAATGGCATTTATAGTCGACTGACGAAAATTTCGAGATCAAAAACGTCGGGGACGTGTGCCATTTGATTTATAAGGTTAGTTCGGATCGAATTTCGCATGGTCAGTTGATTGACCTTTACCTTTGCTTCACAGTTGCTTCGCTTGGATTACTTGGCAGCTTATTGCAGTCCCAATGAGGGCACCCTCTTTAGCACTCACGCGAAAGACAAAATTCTGGTAATAACGACGGCTGTGTTTATATTGAGTGACTTCGACGGTTGTTTTATTTGTAGAGTGAATTCAAGAATGTTTTTGAGTCGGCAAAAGATGACCCATCGCCGATTAAAGCTTTTCATGGTAAGTTTTACGTGAAGTCCTGGCTTTCGGATACTCAACAGCGTGTTCCTGCTATACAGTTATTGAACCTCTGTTTTTCACCTCCCGTCTTGCATTAAACCCAAAACCGGAAGCGAAAGACTGTGAATTTGGTGCACCAAAGGTGACTGTGGATGTCGGGCTTGACGGAATTAACCTGAGGCTGTCGCGAAACCAGGTAATCATTCTAGCAGCTTTTGTGCGGTGTCTGCAACATTCTTACATGGGACTCGTTTAATTTCAGTATACCGGGATTTTGGAGTTTTTGGAAGCGATGGAAGGTTTGAACACGAAATCTCGGTATCGATCGATCCCGATTCCCATGAAACCGATCGCCAGACAGAATGCTCGGAAGTGGTGCGTTGAGATACATAGTTCTTGTTGTTGGAATCTGGTGTTGAAATTCAGGTCTTGTAGGTGGACATATGTTAAACGCGCAGTGTTAGAGATTGATGTTCGACCAAGATTGCAACAGTGGTCATGGAGCCACATCAAAGAGCATCGCGATCGGTTGCGACAATATGTTGAACTCTACAGCAAGAAATTGGAAAATCCGAATATATCAGCCGGAGATCAGTCGTCCCTGGATGAACTGGAAAAGAAGCTGGATGTTTTCAATATAGTTCTTGCTCGCCACCAAGCGCAGTATAGCGTGAATGCGCTGCGAAAGAAACCCTCCTGGTGGAGCTGGCTGACTGGCAAATCTCAGGAGGCAGAAAACGACTTTTTGGATGAACAGGATATTCGCCACAAACTTAAGGTAGTGGAGGTTGCCGCTTTGATCTCAGTTAAGATGGGATGTTTGGTTGTGGTTGCAGGCTGCCCTTAACGATGACGAGCGCGCAAAATTGAACGCAGCTTTGGGAATGGTTGACGGGGCCGAGGTCCCCGGCGCTTTTCCTCCCAGCTACGTCTCTACGAGGCTCCTCTGGGATCTTGACGAAGCCTCCGTAAAATTGATTGATGACGAGAGCGGTGAAAATCGGACTCAGGTTGTCTCTTTAAGCCTGAAATCATTCGGCGGAAAATTCGAACAGCGTCCGACGGCGAATGGCATGTATCTGAAGACGTCGATTAAAGACATTATGATCTTGGGAAGCGAAATTGGAGAAAAAGTATTTGCGGGTGATTCTTCAAGAGATGTCGGAAAATAACGCTTTCGTCTTTGTTAGAAACCTTCGGTTATTGCGAAACCAGAAGAAGGCTCTCCATCCTGGTTCCAGTTGCTGTACGAATCTAATCCAGTTGACAGTGATGCTGGAGTGCGACTCCACTTGTTTACCGATCCAGTTCAGCTTGTGTACGACGCAGAAACCGTCAATTCGATTGTGAAGTTCTTCAAACCGCCGGAAGCGGTCGCTCTTCGGCAGTTGCAAGCTCAGGCACTTCTTGCTCTACAAGCTCTGCGTGAGAGCACCGTCGCCAAGGTCAGGGACATCCTGAAGAACCACCGGTACACCGAGTTCAAGGTTGACCTCAAAGCTCCTTATTTTATTCTGCCTGAGTATGGCGTTGATCCGGAGAAAGCTAGCTGCTTGGTTATCGACTTTGGAAGCGTCAGACTGGGAAGCTTATCGAAAGGTGATTTCATTCAGAAATATTGTTGGGCTGTTAGAACGGTCGTGATTCCAGGTGGAGAAATCAATCTTGATGTTGAGACGACAGTCGAAGAACTGCAGCAACAGTCTTATGAGAAATATCAACTGGAGTTGAGTGACCTTCAGATTATATTTGCCGAGGAAGGCGATGATTGGCAGACAGCACGCCGCGAAGAACAGTCCAGATTGCGAATTCTTCATACTGTCAACTGCAATTTAGAACTTCATAACTGCCTTATTCGAGACCACCCCATGTTGCCACTTGGACGAATCCTTGGAGAACTACCATATCTGAAAATCGACATTACTCAGAAACGTTTGCTGAACTTATTACGCATGCTTTGCACCATTCCTCTACCCGACACTTCTTATTCCGGTGATATTGAATTTTCTGAGCGGGCCCGAGATATTGTCAGGTATTTAGCGGATGTTCTGGTGTAAGTAGCGGAATCAAGGTCATTTTATTTGTAGGGAATACCGTGATATGAAGCTGGTGCAAACGCTCTACGCAATGAAGCAGCCTGACAACGATTTGGGTGGCATGGATATCACCGTTCTTGATCTGCAAATGAAAATCAAAGAAATCAGCATTTCGATTCTGAAAGAGGATCTGTCATCCTTGTTCCAGATTGCAGCATTGGAGCTTCATCAGTCTGTGGGGATGACGGCATCGGATATCGTTGCGACCACCGCTTTTGATGACCTTTTCATTGAGTTCACCGCACCGGAAGTACGCGAACCAAAACGGCTGATTGGAACTCACCGTGGGAACAATGACAAACCTGATCAGAAAACGGTTATGATGACGTACACAAGTGTCAGTTCCCTGAGCCCGGATTTTGAATCGAAACATAATTGCACTTTGTCCAAATTGGATTTGAACTTTCGTGGGATGGAAGTCACGGTTGATCAGATCGCCTTACTCGATATATCTGGCTTCGTGGAAAAACTGCGCAGCGACGTGGTTGCGGTTGTCCAGGAAAGCGATACCAGCCAACCTCGCTTACTTTCTAGCTTTTTCGCTGCTCCAAAAGAGGCTAGCGGCGAGGAACCCGATGGGTAGGTCGTACTTTTAGATTGACTTGCTTTGAATATTGACGAAGTTTTTGGATTTTAGTGCTGCATCAAACCAGGTTGTAGTACCTTTGGACGTTGCAGCGGCTGACACGAACGAAGGATTTGTTTCTGATGACAAGCTGGTTCAATTTGCTTTGAAAGCAGTTGGAGAGATTGTGACAGTTTCCCTTGTTGACGAGAGAGGTAAGTTTCGGTATCAGTTATTTTTGTATTTTCTGATGTATGTGAATGTCTCTTGCAGGTGTTCTGTGTCGTTCCGTTATCCAAGGTCTCGATGTTGGCTTCCAACAAAAGAAAAGTTCCATTACAATTGAAACCAGCCTGGGCGGAATATCGCTGGAAAACCCCGACTCCAAAGCTATTTATCCCATGATTCTGCAAACGAAAGGAGAGGAATTGTTGACCTTCCGCGCGGTCATCCATCAAGAACCGATAGAAATTCAGCGTCAACGCGGCATATTTAGCCAAGAAATCGAGCTGAAACTGGAAAGCGTTGAGTTCGTTTTTCTCAACTCGTTCTTCATGGACATCAGTCGGTTTGCTGAAAAGCTGCAGGGTGTCTTTGAGAAGTTCTCCGGGGTCGCTGAAGCAGCCAGTGCCAAAACCAAGCAAGCAGCTGTGGATGTCTACGAACAAGCTTCCCGCATGAGGTTGCAAGTAGATCTAAGGGCACCACTTGTTTATCTTCCTCAAAATTCGCAGTCTACTAATGTTCTACTCTTCGACTTGGGAAGATTGGTGATCGCCAGTGATGTTCATTCCAGTGCTGAATCTATGGTGGATAATGTGACCATCACAATTTCGAGAATTGCCTTCGATCGGTGAGTCGCGCTGAGTGCTTGATTCTGGCATTATCAGATTATAGTATGCACTTCAATCCTCAGGTTGGAAAATTTCAATCCAGAGAAGAGTTCAGGTGGTGCTTCTCATATATTCAAGCTGCCAGAGCCAACAAAGTTTGTCATCAATCGAAACTTGCGTTTCAAAGAAGATCCTAGTCTGCCCGAAATAGAAGCTCAGGGAAACCTTCCGTCTCTTGAGGTGAGTGGTTGCGTGCAAAAGATCATATTATCATTCTTGAAGGCACCGGTTGTTTTTTTCAGTTCGTGATGACCAACGTTGATTATCAAGTCATCCTTGATACATTCACTCAGAATTTCGCTGAAGGAGTTGAGGACAGTCCCCAACCCAACAACAGCGCTCTCAAAACACCAGTCAAAACCCTTCCATCTGTGAAAGAAGTACCCGAACCAGTGGAGCCTGTTTCGGAAGATCTGCTGTCGTCGCCGGTTAAGAAGACTCTGGAGATCGAAAACGGTAAGTAGTTATACATGCTGCTCTATTGAAAACCACTCAGTACTTTGTTTTGTTCTGGATCACAGGTCCGTCTTCACCGAAATCTTATCCGTCTTCGGGCGGGAAGCCAGTAGCAAGTGGACAGTTTGTTGATGCGGATGCTGACACTTCCACAACCACAGCGGAAGAGGAAAGTGTAGCTCGATTTAAGATGGTCTTTGTCGTCGAAAAAGTCTCTGCTCGACTAAACTGGTTGAACAAACCGAAGGCTAGAGGGCACAACTTGCCTGCTGTAGCTTCTGCAGATTCCGGCGGTTTAGCTCTATTCGAATTGCTCGGGCTGAGTGTGGATGCTGTCATGATGCAGAATGGCATTATCGACGGAAAACTGCAGCTGCACAACTTGTATCTGGAGGATTGTAGATTTGCTGCTGACAAACGAATCAACAAGTTGTTGAGCGTAAAGAACGAAAATGATCCAGATTCGATGTTGGTTTCACTGGAGGCGAAAGTTGATGACCGCGGGAACCAAGCCGTTGAAGCGAAAGTCGCTCAGTTGGAGATTGCTGTTATTGTGGACTTTTTCATCGAAGTATCTGAGTTCTTCACTGTACCCACCAAAAACAATGCCCCTCAAGCGAAATCAGCAAGTCGGCCACAGAGTCCAGCCCGAACGCCCCTTCCCCGTAAAGTTGATAAAGTGGTCGCCACCACCAGCCCGGCCCGATCCAGTCAGCCTGAGCTGCCCAGGACTACATCCATTGCCGTGACTATTGATAAGCCTACCATTATTCTGATAGAAGATCCGAGAAATTTGGACTCCAAGATTCTTCTGTTGACGACAGACCTAAAACTTTGTTTGGGACTGAACAGCTCGGGACAAAGTTTTCAGGTAAGAATATTATACAGAATGGCGTCTGGTCATAGTGACTAACATCGTATTCGTGTTATCTCCTTGCCGTGTCCTCAAGTTGGATTTGTTTTCCAGGCTTCGGCAGAGGCATTACGCATGTTTGCAACTTGCTACAAATCCCGGTCGGCTAATCCACAGCAGATATTGACTCCAACTGATATCGCTGTTCAGTTCAAGCAAGCGGTTGATGCTGGTCAGCACATCGGTATCACTTGCACGGATATACTCATCACCATTACTCCCGCGGTGGTTAAGCTGATCACGACAACTTTGGCTGGACTTGGAAATAATGGCCAAACCGACGAACTTCCAGAGAACCCAGTTGGTGTGTATGATAAGCTTTGGGAACCGGAAGCGATTCATGAGGACCATTGGTTCTTGGAACCGCCTGACGAAACCGAAAGTGAAGACAAGATTTTGCGCGCCTTGGAGGCCGCAGAAACACAGCCCCCAGAGAAACTTTATGGTGGCGATGTCGTAAGCTTTGAAAGCAGTGTTACTGTTGCTGTCTTCACAGTTTCCTGATTTCTTTCAGTTGATGTTTGACTTCCCTTCGATATTGATCGTTGTGGAAATTGGTGAGGTCAATCGTTATATGCCAGCTTTCCTGGTCGACTGCCGAGCTTTTGG
>JAQIWT010000814.1:0-14839 GCA_034696485.1 Isohypsibius dastychi | reverse complement strand
GGTTACTTGTCAGAGATGGGGGGGGGGCATTAAAACGGCGTTTGTCAGACCGCTTTTCCTGGGATATTTTGTTATAAAGCTAGTTGACAGAGTTTCTCACCATGATAATAGAGTCATCATCGGAATAAAGACCGAATCGGCCAAATTCTCGAAAACCTCGAACCGAGATCGGGAGTTTCGAAACTGACCTTAATGCACAGAACTGGAGTGGCTTTGCTTCCGACAAGCTGGTTGTTGATCCACTGTGTGACATGAGGGTTCTTGAATATCTTTGTGACCGTACTGTCAAGAGTTAAAACTTTTTTGGAATATTATGTCCTCCGTAGTGACTGATGACAGATCGCCAGAATTGACCACATAAAGTTGTTTAAAATTAACCGTGAGGTGAAAGGATCTTCACCAACGAAAAAAAGAGTGATTGTTTTCAGAATGACCAATCACCACAAAAATTTGAAGACAATCGGAGAAGCAAATAATCAGTCCAAGCGTTTTTATGAAGATAAGAGAGTGTGGGTAATGATAGTCAAGTGTTAGCTGTCTTCTGCTTACAAGGAAGGAGGTTCCCTTCGTTCCTATTAGTCAGTAAGCACCTCATATGATGTTACAATGTTATGTTTAACACATTTATTCGATTTCATGACTGACTTTTTCAATAATTCGTTGCGATGCAGACCAAACAGCTCTTGCTACGTCTTTATCTTTCACAAGTTGTAAGAAAGGATTTGTTTCATCAAATCGTCTCTCAAGACAACAAAACAAACGTGTTGTTAGTGACGCCAACGGTTCTGCAAAATGAGATGTAAGCAACTGCACATGACGATTAAGCACATTTCGATATCGCGAAAGTCTACGAACGTGTCACGCTGTGACTTTGCGAGAGTAACGGAAAGATAATAAATTTTAATAGAACGGTCAAGTAGCCAAAGACAGTGTGTTTTACTAAGTGGATGCAGTGCACTCAAATAATGAGCAGGTATGGTAGCCAACAGCAGAGTGACAGAATGGATAACAATATAGCCAAAGAGGATAGACATGGGACGAACATGTGGGCGGCTGCCACCGAATTACGGCGTCTGTTGGTTGATCATTTGCCGGTTCCAAAGCTTCTTTAAGCTCCTAGATTGGGGGTGGCAAATCAAAGCTGACAGACGTGTATGATGGAGGTTGACGCCACTGCGGAACAGACGAGCAACGGTGTCATAACAGTTGGGGAGCTTGAACGCGAAGCTCAAAATGATGAGTGCGAAGAATACCAAGACCGTGAAGGTCACCACCGTTGTAATCGAACGGTGACTCGAAAAAATCGGGAGGTTGACAGAGCTTTC
This sequence comes from Isohypsibius dastychi, assembly GCA_034696485.1. Classification (NCBI taxonomy): domain Eukaryota; kingdom Metazoa; phylum Tardigrada; class Eutardigrada; order Parachela; family Isohypsibiidae; genus Isohypsibius; species Isohypsibius dastychi. Next base: position 13,514 of record JAQIWT010000814.1, on the reverse strand, counting down.
TTTTGACGTAGAGACCCAAGTCTGCATGTTATCATGGCCGTCAGAAGCTAGTAAACAATTTAGATCTCCTAAGAGCTGAAACAGATCGGGCTGGTGTGGGTTCAGTTGCTCGAACAAGCATCTGTCACCCTGGTCTACAATAGGTTGTAGGTCAGACTGAGTTGCAACGCCGCTGCAGTTTCAGAAGGCGTAAGGTCCCTCCAACCACCGTCGCGGTATTCACGCGCAATTTTTTCACAATTGCTGACAGAGTTACAAAAATTGCAGCTCCGGTTGGTGAATGGAGTCAGTGTTTTTCCGTCCGTAGTAAGGGTAATCATGGTGTTACTAATGGTAACAGTAGGCTGGTAGCCACACGGAGTCCACGACGCGGCAAAGTTGACGTTCGTTGCGAGGCATGTTCCTGAAACGCCTATCTGGCCGAAACTGGGAAGGTGAAAACAATTAAGAAATCTAGCGTCCTTCGCGTCCAACACCGGACTGAATGCATTCATGAGCTGTATCCCTTCCTATCGAGTATTCTCGACATGACAGTCCAGTCCAGATATCGTCTTGCCTACTCTTTCAAACTGACGAGTCATTCTATCGGAATCGAATTGGGAATGCAATAGAATTCGGTAAGTAACTCTTCGCAGGCAGTGAAGGCGCTGGTCGAGACATAGGGCTTTGAAATACCGTAATTACCGGAATAGTAGCTCCCCCGAATTAAGCGCCCCCCCCCCCCCCCCGCCTAAATAAGAGCCCAAATTTTACCTTATTTTTAAAGGGTCCCCCTTTTGAAAAACGCGTTTTTTCCTCACTTGACAGGTTGAAGAAATTGCTTTGAAAAAAAAGTAGCCCAGGCCATTAATTCGGTAATTACGGTACCTCGTGGCTTACATAGAGGTTTTCCATCCCCGCGAACCAATCCAGCAGACTGGCCATTGCACATCGGGAAAAGTCGACCCAGCAGGAAATTCCCTTGAGTTTCTGGATCCGGAATACGTATGTCGTCATCGAGAACTCTACCAGTATCGGAAATAGTAAGAAACTATTACATGTGGCGTGGATGCAAGTGGAAGGCTACTGATTTGTAACGACCGAGGTAGGACGCTTCCTTCAAATGTCACTAAGGAGCAGTCACAAGCTTTCATTTGATGACTCGCAGTGGTGTTGAATAGGTATAGCATAATCAGCGGAAGTAGCAGCATGCCGCCTATGTTCGAACGTGGAGCACTGTTTCTCAAGTGGTGCACACTTGCAATGAGAGCATTCAGCAAGGCCATTCCTCCCACGAGGACCGCAGTTGTCGTGGTGATAATGCCCGTCCTCGCAGGTTTGGAATTTGCGCTGTTCGAAAGCTATTGGGAATCGAGAAAGGACGCATGACTGACCTTCATGAGCTTACTATCGGTGCGGAGTCCATACTTGTTTACGATTCGTCCACCGTAGCACGTCCACGTAGGCCGATTGCGTGTTCTTTTGTGCGGTCCATTCAGTTTCTTGCATCATATCAGGATCACTATAAAGAAAGAGCACTGTAACGTTATCGTTCAATCGCTGGGGATGTTTGGTGATTCTCATAGAATGACAGACTGCAGGTGTATCATCCTTTTCGCTAAATTCTTTTTCAAGATATACGCGGTTTGATGAATCTATTTTTTTTCATTCACCGATGAAGGTACAACTGTCGTACTCTGTGAGACATCAACTATATCACTGTTTCCGAGAAGTGTCTCGTGGTAACGTTTCAGTCCTTCGACATGAACGACGTAAGGTCCCCGTTAACCGCTGAGTGGTGCGACGGAATAGTTAACTAGACTTGTTTTCTCGATGACACTCAAAATGCCATGCCCTGTTTTAATAGCTTTTTTGTGAGCTCTGACCTCTTGTAGGCTTGAATCGGTACACCAGATCTCCGCTGACAAAATCAACTCCTAATAATTCTTCGTCATAAGGGGAAGCCGCCTTGTCATGACTTTTGGAAGCCGCCTTGTCATGACTTTTGTTCACCTTTTCAAGAGAGATTTCCCGAACCTGGTCCAACCAGTGCTTCGTTAATCTGGTACACTCGGACGGGTCATTGGTGCTTTCGAACGGGTTCAGTCCGTTGGTCAGGCAGGTCTGTTAGAATGACAGCGGCTCTGCTTTACGGTAGCTCAAAAATTGCGAAGTTTGTGGTCCAGCTTCATTTTGTTCATAATTCAGGCGGCGAGAGGGACCAAAGCGTCTCAGTTTGCCCGATTTCTGTGCCAAAAATGCGAGACTGTTCGAACGAATTTCGCAAAGACCCGCTCGGCCATTCCGTCACATCGTGCGTGGTGGTGCGGAATATATTCCATTTTATCGACAACAGTTCAGGATCTCTCGAAGGTGACCTCTCTCACCAGTGTCATGGGTAGCTCCGCGCTACCGTACATTCAGTGTTGTACTGTGGTCTGCAGACTCTCTTGTCCTCTCTACTCTACTCTCCTATCCCCTACTCTATTTTCGCTCATCCGTCTCTGCTCTACAGTGTATCTCTGCACGTCCACTCTACTCTACGTCTTATGTCGGTTCCAATTAGCTACGGTATTAACTACCTCACTGTAGGCTATACCAACTGGACTCGGAATAGCCCACGCCAACTGCTACGTCTGAGGATTAGAACATCAACTATCTCTTTTTTTTTAGTCTTCGTTTTAGTTCTTACTCATCTCCATTTTACATGTTGAATCGTTTTCATATCACCTTATTTGGATTGGTATCTTTGCAACTTTGGTTACTATATTAGCCATCCGGCTTTAGTCAGTGAGCACCATCATTTTTGCCATCTTACTTTGTGCGAGTCTTTTCGTTCACTTTGCCGCACTTACCTCCGTTTTACTAGATAAAAGGTTCCTCATAACATCGTTTCGATCCGAATGGTTCACCTTCTACAGCCGAGCCACCGGGCTCGTGTCACCAGGCGACCCGTGAAGTGAGTGCCTAGGTCACTCAGTAGTTCATCGGGACACTCGTGCAGCAATACGATCTGATGGACATGAATCGGGCTGAAATGGCAACGGTTGCAGAACATACGGCCTTGTCAATTACAAAGTTTGTGGACAGATCATCACAAGCAAAATTTGATCTGTCGTAACCTGGGTACAAACGGGCCGCAAAAGTCGATACATAGTCGCCAAAACGGTCCTTCAACAGACAGCGACTGCAAGAACCCACCAGGCCGCCGCTGTACACCGTTTCTAAACTGGCAACTCTGAAACACTCTGAGGACAAACAATCGAGACGCTTACAACAACGATCCTTTACGCTCTCATACGTTCGACTCACCCCAAGATATCAAGACAAAACAGAGTCGTGGGCTCCGGTCAGATCAGGTTGTTCCAGGATTCTAGGAATAACGAGCAGATAATGTGAAGGATTATTCCGGATCTCCCTACTGTATGACACATCGTTTTTGATGACATTGTGGAGCGCCCTAGCTCTCATAGCATCTCCCCCACTGGAGAGGTCCTTGATGATAAGTGCACAGAAAAGATCTGCTGCCTGACAATTTCTGCATTCCAAGATGAAAGGAAAAACAGTATATCGGGATGGAATGATGTTGATCCTGACTGGGCTCAGACGTTCAACTGTTTCACACGCGAATGAGTGAGTTTAGAAAAACTTACTGGTGGCTGGTTTTTTTTAACGTTTTTTTTGTTCAAGCAATCGGGAGCACCACCGGAATTTCCCAAAGAGGTATCACGTCAGGTCGCAATATATGATTAAGTGTTTCTTAAGACTGTCTGGAAGCCCAAGAGAAACATTATCACAAAAGTTGAAACTTTGAGCGTCAGGTCAGAAGGTGATTTGGAAGGAGCATAGATTTAAATAAGTCGTCCATCGATCGCTCCATAGCATGTTTTGTACGGCAATCATCCAGTAAGTAATATCAGCATTACAACGATCCAAGGTGGGGTTCTATCTGAAGAACGAATCACCGGCTTCAGAGGTGAGGTGTCCTTCATAATGATACCGGAGATATGAATCCAGAAATATGAAAGCAGTTTACGAAACATGTATATCTTTTCAGTTGAAACGATGTTTTTGAATCTCATCTGGTTGATATATTTGATCAGCGAAGGTAATAATCACTTGTTGCAGAATCCACTAAAAAATTTTTACCTGAAGTGACCATCTCGAAGCGATTCATTATTGAAACAAGAAGAAAAACCAATGAACAAAATCAAAAATTCTCATCAGTTTCTCCGTGTCGTTTGGTGGACATCGTGAGAGTGCGTTCGCAAGGACACTTTCTTTTCCAGGCCCGTGCATCACTTTGAAGTCGTAAACACATAATCGCAAGATCCAGCGTGCAAGTCTTCCCGTCACGTTTTCGAATTTTAACATTGAACCAATCGCAGCATGATCTGTATATACCTTAAACTTTTTGGTACTCCAGATGTGATATTGAGAGTTTTCGACTCTAAACAACGGCTAAGACTCCAAGTTAGTTGTACCATAGTTTCTATGAGCTTTTGAGAAGGTCTTGCCTGCGAAGGTGATCGTGCGTTCGTCGGTCCCGTCGCGCTGCATGAGCACCGCCGAGATCCACGGTACTCGCACCAGTATGGATTTCGACGAGTTAGTCGGAGTCGCAGTGTGACACAACAAGGAAGGGTTTGGGGCATCGTTCGAGCTCGTCGAAGTCGAATAGCCCTTGTCGCCCCCACTCAAAATGAATATTATTCTTGGTGAGCTGAATGAGGGGTTCGGCTACTGTTGCGAACTCCTGGATATATTGCCGTTAATAAGGAGCAAGTCTCGGAAACGATCTTAAACATTTTATAGGATCGGGAGTCAATGACTGATGCCAGCGCTACGTTGAAGCATCTTTTTCCTGAGCTCTGCTGCGATATTCTTCATTTCTCCAGACGTTACCAGCTCTCTGCTTCTTTTGATCTGAATCCCAGTCTAGTTGGCGTATTCTTGGAGGTTTGATAAACAGTTGGCTTCTTGGTCATTTTCCCGGACATTGACTATGTTTTTCTTCTGTCAGTCAACAAAAATCGATGTTTCTCATCGCTTTTGTGAATTGAGTGTTTAGTTGAGAATAAACTAACAAAACAGTTTACAATTACAGTTAGTCACAAGTACAGTTAGTGACCACGATACAATCACCACTTTTCCCTCGTCGTGGGTCTGACTGAAAGATGTGCCAGGCGGTTATCATAATTTATGTGTTCACTCCTCTTTATGTCAGCTTCAAGCATAGCGGCAGCAGAGCATCTGAAGGCGCGAATCATGATGCAGTGGTTGCGACAAGTAAGAAGCAGAGCTTCGGTTATAATAAGATGCTTGTCATGGGAGATTGTGCGGTATATCGGGAACGAGTGTGTTGTTCTTATCAGCTTGAAGGAAATCAAGGAGAGCAGATTGGGCTAATACATCGACCATGCAATGATGCTTTTATGGCAAGCTGACCGAAGATCGCATTACAGTGTTGGCTGTTTTACTGAGGTGTTTCTGTCCGCCGCGTATCATTTTGTTGTTTGAATCTGGTCTGTGGTCCTAGGATTCTAGTATCATATAGTCTGGTTTACGAAGGTGTAGATTCCATCATGAAGGCACATGATGAACGTTGTGAGAAGTGTAATGGCATCCTGCTGGATTCACCGGTTTGAGTAGCTATATTCAGTGCCACACTTGGTTGAACTGCTCTATATCAAATTGCCACAAGCAAGAAGAAACGCAAAGCTGACAATAAACAGGCTCATACTCCAGGAATACCAAGGTTCTATACTCAGCGAGTTTCAAAAAGTTAATTTTTCACTTTTGTTTTGTGACATCCCCGTTGCAGGGTCTTTCAATGTACCTTGCTACGACTTTGTCTCTTGAGATTCTTCGAGTTGATTTTGCCGCATTGTAAGTCATCGACCTGGAACCAATAAAATGCGGTCCTACCGGGGACGGCATTCTGGTGTTCCATCAGCTACAACGAAGAGAGTGTTCAGGTCGGAGACACCTATTTTGCAAATCAGCTGGCTCCGATTGTTGACAGCTCCACCGATATTCAAACTTTGACCGCTCCTGTCTGGCACATCTGTCGTTGACTGAACGTAACGCTATCTAAGGTCAAACTTATCGGCGATTTGGCAAACGAGTCTGGTTGCACTCCAGTGATGAAGGGGTGTTCGCCAGATGCACCGGGCATGAGGCGGTGTTCGTGTCAAGGCGATATATTGCCAACTGCAATCAGCTGTATGAAGCGCACCCTGCAACAATTTGTGGATTCACGCTGGCAAAGAATTGATTCGAAGTCTGTTTGGCATAAACACTGTTCTAATTCTAGTCTGGCACTTTTTGAGAATTTTCGTAAAATAGTGTACCATCAGATTTTGTGAGCGCGGGCTCGGCGTTTACATATTCACGATCAAATGAATAATCCGGGCTGAAGAACTCGCAGTCCAAAAAGATCAATTGATTCTGCAGGTAAGGGTTCCGTTCATCAATGATATTGCTGCTGTTGCGTGTCACTCCTTGATGATCTAGGGATTTTGAGTTCAAGTTTACTCGTAATTCAGTGAAATTATCGACTGCGAGGACCAAAGACGAAACATGCCACTTTATCCTCAGACGCCAAAGGGCAATCCAATAAAGGAAAACCACAAATATTGCCGGGTGATATTTTGAGGAGATTTGCGAGCTTGGTTTATGCATCGTTTTTTCAAGGTTCTGTTTGGATGAAAAAACGTGATCAAGCCACTGAAGTGGTCCACCATGACTTTTCAGTCAGGTCTTCACATGAATATCACGATCCCGATCCTTCACCAAGACTGATTTAAATTATGTAAAACTGAACCGATCGGTTCTTGTGAGCGAATGGATTGATAGCGCTGGTCGTTACGCAAAATGAATTCAAAATGACTTACAGGATTTCATCACTTCACATATTGCGTTCAGTTTCTCAACAAACTGGTCGGGCTAGCATGTATCCGAATTCTTCGCCGCTGAAGATTCTGTAATGCAGCCGAACACAAGAATCCGTAAGAGTCAGAAGCAAGTACACAACAAACATTTTTTTGAGCGATTTTGAAAAATTACACCTAGCAAAGATTCGCAAACACTGCCTTCAAACCGTCCATATCGCTGGTTGCCGTTTGTGCTACACACAAAAACCGCCCTCTCATCACCGCATGCAACGAACGCATCATCACCAAGATAGAAGAGGCAAACTCATCTCTGAATGCAGCGGCAAGTTCCTTCCACAACTTAATTACGAATTTCCAACCCTCCGATTTTCCGTGATTTTTGCGCACTGCTTAACGATGGAGGAGCTGTCATGAGTAACGATAGTCTGACAGTCATCAGAACTCAGAAGGTGTGCTTCTTGTATGACGCTAAACCTACTGAACAGCGATTAGAGTGTGGCGCACTCTCGTCGGGAGTCACAATCGCATTGATGGACTTCTTTGACCGATGTATCTGCTACTGCAGTTTTTTGATTCGAATGCCACTGACAAATTATCGTTAAACTTGATCCAATGAGCCGAGCACCTTGATGACTCGCCGTTTGAGTTTTCGGAGGAAGAGCGTGATTTCGTCAGGCATATCAGGCAATTTTCCCAGGATTATCATTCAGAAACATTTTGCTGGTCCCATTGCTCTCTCATTGATGCACGGCTTGTTGAATTGTCCAGCGCCAACTACTCGATATAACGCAAACAAAAAAGCCGAAAATTTGTGCCTCATTCGTGACATTGACCGCTTTGTCGACCGCTTCACAATATTTAAAGAGAGCCCATCTGCCGTTCTATGAACAGCTGCGATCTCGGAGATCTCTGACACATCACCATGTGAGCGAAAGGTCGTCTTCAACTGTGTAAGCATGTTGTTTTAAACTTGTGATGAAACATCATTGAGATATAGATTCACGCCATAACTATGTTTCTGGGTTTAATCAGAAATTGATGTTGGTGTGAGTGGGTTCTGGACGATAAGAGAGGAAGATTTTGTTGGCGTTGGCGGCGTCCTCATCGGCGCTGTCCATGATGAAGGTGACGAGTGGTTCGTTGAGCCAGCTTTGCCGATAATACTTCGGAGTAGGACGAGTCTTTTATTCCTTTTGAACCTCGACAAAAATTCGCAGATGCACGACTACGAGCAAGTTTGCGGGGATTGTTAAGACTGTCTTGATATTTTATACACCGCGATCAAAATCTGCACATTTTCAGTGATTGCACCGAAGGGTATGATAATGGTCTGATCCTAGGTCATGAGTTGCAGAGGCACTGATCCCGTGGTGCTGATCGTATGCTCATTTACAGAGATGATGCAGTTCACAGCATTTTGTCATCGATATCACTCACCATCGTCCAGCGAACCAACAAACTCCGCGCAACCCATGAATCGACGCTATCATTTGGAGACAATCGGCTTCGAGAAACTGTAGGTCACGTAATTTTTTCCTTCTGCATTATCACTGACCTTGCTCATGTCACATTCCAGCACGTTCTTGAATGAAATGTTCTTACGAGGTTATGTGACCCGATATCATACCATAGCAACGAACACTTACGCGAGTGTTTTTCAGTTCGGTTCGGCTGCATTTTTTCAAATCTTTCCGAAGCTTCCTTCGCACTTCTGGTTTGGACTGGTGGTATTCTCATGGAAAATAATGGGCTTGTAACTTGGAGTAGTCAGAGGAAGCCGGTTGTCAAGGCCTTTTCTTATTGAACATTAGACCGATTGGTTTCACAAGCTCACCGATTCTACTCTTCAAACAGCCGTGTCAAAAGATTCATCAATTGATTGAACGTCTTAAACATTCTTGAATTGTTAGAAAGTTATCATAGCAAGGGATGATCAAATCTGGGACTGAAAGCCGCAGTGTTAAGTATGCCGTTGGTGAATGGATAAGCATGGTTGATGAAAAGGAGTTCTTGAAAATATATATATATCATATATCCACCAGTTCATATGGCTCCGATGTTCGACATCGATTTGAATAAATATGGCGAAAAAGGACTCTCAGTTTACGAGACCTGTCAAAATGGCTTTTCTGCCGCACTAGCAGAATTGTCTGCCCTCATAGAATTTTGAAACAGCAACACAATCATGGACGCAATCAATGGCCAAAAAACTGATAAACACGGAAATGCAAATCAGGATCTCTCTTCTACCGCGATGTTCGACACTCAACGCTACATTGCATTCACCACTTTTCTGGTTCAGTGTTTCTCAATTCTTTGATATATTTTCTAGGAGTTCAAAGTTCTTGGAAAACTTCTCCGAAGCCCCTCAACCAAAAACGACTCCAAACAGGAGTTCGAAGATGTGTTACTTCTAGAAATTCCACCAACTCTTCTTTTTAAATTATTCAAAACATATTTTGCTGGTACATAATAGGCCTTATCACCGAAATGTTTAATATCGAGAATCGTATGCTGGTCAAGCGAGAAAAAATTGGTGCTGACCTCTTGCGGTATGGCACTGTACTTTTTTGACCGGACGCTGTATTTTCGCGTGGTTACTGGCTTCAGCCAACGTACTCAGTGATCAAGGTGATCGTGTGCCATTGACCATCTGCTCTCGCAGAATGTGGCAAAACCAGCTTCATCGGCACCATTCACGACGAAATCTTGGCCATTGTAAGTTGAGGTCACAACCTGGCTCCAAAAAGTCTGGAAGAAGTGAAACATTGGCAGATTATTTGGACGAATGATTCAATGAGTGAATGTGGGTATGAATGAGCGATTAATTTTACCAACACGTGTTCTGATCATGTCTTCTTATCTGGACGCGTTTGGATAAGCGAAGGAGCCTCCACGTTTCACAACGTTTTTCTGTGAATTACTTCTGAATTAGCATGAGATGCCAGGGCATGACCTTCTCCCTTTTTTGGGGCATTTGCAGGTTTCTGCTCTTCACTTTTTTTCGCATGGACTTCTCCCGCTCGTAAGGCTTTCGCTTCTAAAATTGGATACCTAAATGTAATCTCAAAGTCACTCAGGTAACATCTTCTCCCGTTTATAAGGAATTGAACGTTGTGAAATTAAATTTATTCTCACAAAGTGGTGCGAGATTTTTACCAGGCTTCGCAGTTTGATGAGACGGGTGACAGCTTACCCTCCCCCCCCCCCCCCCCCCCTCCCCCCACATATACAGACAAGAGCATTATATATAGAGAATAGTTTGGCAGTCCTTCTCAGAGAAGTACTGCCAACATAACCCAAGTTGGCATACAATGAATGAAGAGAGTGATTACTAAGACAACATTGCATAACAACTTTACAAAGTGATACGTAAGTGCTGCATGAGCAGGTCAATTCTGGGTGATGTAACGCCAATCAGCCTTGGCGAGCCTCACAGCGGTAGACGAAAAAAAATCGAGCACCATCAAACCATAAACCGAGCAAGACTTCGAGCAGGATCTACCTTCAGAACTACGAATTGTTAATAAATCAGAAAATTGAATGAAATGAAAAAAGAAAGTAAGTGGGAGAAATGGATAAAATGTGCTCGACCATTTCTTTTGAAAAATTTTTCGCTTTTCCGCTGCAACGACAGCATAGATAATCAACCAAGAATGTATTTCCGGGCACGCTGCAGAGCTGGACTCACCAAGTCCAGTTGACTACGACGTGATTCGAGTGGCTGGCCCGGTCATACGTCCACAAAATCAATCTCAAAAATTCAGGATGAACCAACGGGAAGCGTGGTTCAAATTATTTGTCTAGTGAATTTAAACAACAATAACCACGGACGAACGGAATCAAGAGAAACAACGTGAGTAATGAGTCAATCTGAATGGATGCATTAAATCAGACAATATCCAGCTTCACAATAAGAAACCGTAGTGGAGGAATTATTGAGCACAACAAGTAAGTTCAATTGCACAATAATCGACTGATTGAACAGGAATAACATTGCCAACAAAAGCTAGCATATTAACCAGAGATCAAATGGAAATTGTATTCACATATTGAGAAGCAATACTATGAATTTGACATTTGGGCTGTCAGACTGAAGAACTGCTATATGGAGAAGCAATTATATTGATGACAAAGGCACAAAACTAAGCTTTTTTCAGAATTTTTTCTCTGAATGAAATTCATGAAGCTAAATCGACGGAACTGGTGAATATCAGCGAGTCAATATCGAGCGTGTGCGTACCATTTTATCGCATTTGCGAAAATATTCAGCGACATGGTTTTTCTTACCACAGTAGCGGCATCTAAGGGTGAGTTTAAATTCAGATGCCATATTTGGTCGGTTCATGGACTCAGTAGACGCAAGTGTCGATTTGACATTTCCTTCGGAAGATGTGATTACAACTTGAAGACTAGCCATCGAATTTCTCAACGACTGCAACTTAAATTGGATGGGTGGACCCGATGTAGTAAAGGCATTTTTATTGAAAATCCTTCCCGCTGACTTGAATCTAAGAATGTCACTCAACAACGTAAAGTAAGGAAGAACATCCGGTGCAAGAATCGAAAACGGACGACAAGGAGGTTTGTAGACCTCTCGGTTGACGGATTTATTTCGAGACGAACTACAAAACTTGTAGTCATCCAAAATTACGAGCTGGCGAAAAGAGATTTAGTGCGGACGGCAGGCAGTTGACTAGATTCAGCTGTGCAAATGACTTTCCATTCATTGTTCTAGACGGAGAAATGTTTACCAGTGGAAATCTGACTTGGAAAAGTAGGGATACGAACAACGAAGCCTGACATTTACATTTAACCATCAGATTTGAAGACGAGGCGGACGTTATGACGCACTTTGTGTCATCAGGAAATATTCTGGGCAATACAGATTGGTTGGAAATAACTATCATTCAAATCGAATGATTTCAACGAAATTATACAACGATGGCTACGGCACGTACGAGGACGACTTTGCGAGAATCGGAAGGAGACTTACTGCGATGTACCGATTTAAAGTTATTGCGTTTACTCTCGCCTTAATCACGCTATGCTTATTCGGAATTTACATGGTGTACAGAGTTGCGTTGTTTGCTATCCGAGTGAAAAGAGAAGTGGAACACCGAAACTCTTTTCATGAAGCGATACAGCTCAGTCATCGAAGCTCAGTGCAGAAATATGAAGCTCCAAACTTTATCCACGTACATAGCGCAACATGGGAGGACAATCAGAGAATCCGTAAGGTCTTATCAGTGAATCCACAAAAAAGAAATGGACGAGATACATATTTGTATCAACCTTCAAGCGACACGGCTGGTTCAGCCTCAGTCATATTTTCGAACAAAGACAAGTCATTCTCAACGTCTGGAAAAATGTCAAATCACAAGGATGTATCGTCTGATTCTGAGCGGGGGAAATTGCAAAGGAGCCTCCTCGAAAACGATCAAAAGGGAAGCGAGAGATCAGTTCACCTGAACGCGAGTATTCCGAAAGTTCATTGGAATCATCGGAGGAGATGACAGAACAGACACAGGAGCGGATTGGGAAACACATAGAGGAGCATACCTGTCTGTTGTAGGAGCAAGTGGCGATTCAAAAGATGCCCGCTGAAACATCGACCGTTATGAACATCAACTACCTCAAAATGGAGCATAACTGAAAAAACTGCCAAAGGAGTGTTTGCCTGTTTCTTTTAGTTAATTCATTCTATTTTAAAGTCGCAAAAAACATTGCGTTTTTTTTGAACCTCAAGGCGGGTAGTGTAACAACCGACGTCATTACGGGTTACGGTAATTCGTATCTGGGTTATAAATTTTTGACATTTTTTTACGGCCTATATAAGCCGCTGTCTGAGTGTTCTCAATTCACCTTCCATCATGATCGGATTTGGGATTTATTGGATTTATGCTTATTGTGAGGTCAAACGTGCGGTGCTTCGCTTCCGGTCATTTCTGAATTCAGTGTTGAGAGTTCATTCGCGTCGGGCTCAGGCAACCCCAACTGACCTTTAGTAATTTGAGGATACGACTTATTACGGATGCAACTCGAACCTTGTATTCTTAACAGTCCCCCAAGTTGTGACGAGTGGGTTTAATTAGAGGCTTTTAAAGAGCAGGCATGTGGAGAGCAGGACAAAAAGAACACGGAAGGACATGATCATCATATGGACTGAACACAGAACTGGCAAATAAGTATAAGTGAGAAGGGGGATACAGAGGAAATAAATCCGAACAGATAGATAGATTTGTATTGAACTGCATGGGAAGTTGGCCTTGAGTAGGTATGAGAACAAGGCTGCTCAAGTGGCAACGGGACAGATCAAGTCACAGCTCAACGCAGAAGTTGGCTAATGAACGAGAGAGAAAAAGCAGGAAAGAAGTTAATGAGCCAATCTGGGCGTTATACGGCACCGGTTAGTGCATGGTATCACACAAAACAAGTCCTGACGTAACACCTCGGCATGCAAGATATTAACCCATTAGTGGCCGGTACCCTTCAAAATGGCCCGATTTCTCTGAAATTTTCTGGGCTACCTTAAAATAATTCATCTTGATCATGTATTTATTTTCAAAAAATTGGCTCATTTACAAGTATGGTTTTTTGAGTGGTGATTTAAATCACCAGTGGCCACTCGAGGGAACA
>JAQIWT010000813.1:0-14842 GCA_034696485.1 Isohypsibius dastychi | reverse complement strand
GAGGAGCCAGGTGGGGATTTGGATGTTCTTCGTCGCGGTCATAATCAACAGGAATTGGAGAGTATGGGCAAGTCTTATCTTCGAACCAAGCACTTCGTGCCAACTCGAGCTCACCCCAACGCTCCGGACCGACCTCCGTTTGAGACTGTGGCTGGATTGATGTTGGCTCCACTGGACAAGCTCCGTGACCTGTTCCGGTCATTCCCGGAAGATGCCCCCAAGGCCTCGTAAAGCCGCAGCTGATTTCATTTTCTTTCGTACATTTCTCGTGTTCTCTTAATTCGCACTTCATTTTCTTGGGTTGTTTATTGTGTTAATGATATCGCAGATTTCGTTTCGAAGTGGGATTTGATCGAGTAACCTACATATGTTCTGGACTTCCGGTATGAACGCAACTTGTATCATACGATTAAATTGGCATCGGTGCTAGCGTTGTCTTTTCTCTGACGTATTCATTCGAATCGCATTCAAATCACATGTGTCCACTCGACAACATCCAGACTCAAACCGTAATTCCTTCATTTTTTGGCGAACCGGATATCCATGTGCAACACGAATGATGCACGTCATCGTCCAAACCTCGAAATTTCAGACACCTCGCGTTCTTGCATCCTGGAATTCTGTGAGAGGTTCTATAACGCCCCATAACACGGCGTGTGGCTCCGAGGAACTTCTCAGAGTGTTCAGTATTTGCGTCTGTGGTGTCCCAAATGAAAACGTGCTTGAAGTCATAACTGGGCCAAGACTTTTGTTTACGGAGGGTGTACTGTAAATTGGAATAAGTTCTTTCGAATGCTGAAGAACCCCGAACCCGACCGAATCAGCCGAATTTCCCAAACTGAAGTGTCAGTTCCTGAACCGAACTAACAAGTATGTAATGGCTATTCGGGATATTCAGGTGTTTTTGCCGAAGCGAAGGTATGTATGCAGCACAAGTTAGATTCAGACGTCGAAAATTAACGGGATATTTTACTCCGGGGGAAAGCAGGTTCGTTGTTGTAATAAGACCCGATGTTCACGGTTCGCGAACTGGCATGGAAACTTGTGTTAGCCAGCTTGAAGTAACATCGTTTAAAAGAGTGGCTCAGAATTGTGTGTGAGAACCTCTGACCACAAGCTCGATATCCATCGGGTGCCCACGTTTTATGTCTCAACTTGACTTCACTCTGTACTGTTTATGTTACTTAATACCGGCGCAAGTTTTCGAAAATCTTGTTGTTTATCAATTTGCACCGCTGGCGCCGCAGGCTGGATGGAACAGAACGTTTGAAAAAGTTCGTTTTCCAGTTATTCTGCCATTTACCCGTAGGCAGTCAGGCATTAACACAAACCGCTGCATACACCGCATCACATTCAGGTTGTGAATGTTTACGTTTTTTTTTCTCTCAAAATTCTGAAGAACAATTCACCAAACATGTCGACATCATTTTTGATTGTGTTATACTCGATTGCAGTTCTTTCCATATTGATTAGGCCTACCCTGCAGAACGATGAAGCTCAATCTGGAAACAGTGGCAGTTGCGGCGATCAGTAAACGATGCGCTTCCTCAAAACTGTGTGAGAACCCCAACAATGCCTTTTTTTCAGGCCTGCTAACTTGGTTACCCAAGCCGTTTCATTTTTAATTGGAGATGGTACGGAAGTGACAGGAACGTTGACATTCGATCAGGAAGAAACCAATGGACCTGTTCGCGTGACTGGCACGATCACCGGTCTTGAGCCCGGCAACCACAGCTTCCACGTACATGTAAGTTTGACACGTTTGAATAAGGATATATGAGCACTCTTCAAGCCTGCGAAACAACACCTACGGGGGATACTTGGTTTCTGCAAATCGACCAAAAAGGAACGTGTCACCCGAATGATCTTCCGTACACCCAATTCTGACAATTGCCCCCCCCCCCCCTTCGAGATCTTCATTAGTATTTGGGGAAGCTGTCATGATTTTTGTAGGAGCATGGGGATATCGGCCAGGGTTGCGACGGTGCAGGTGATTCCTTCAATCCAACTGGAGTTGACTACATGGCACCTGATAGTCTTTTGGACGCGGCTGGAAATCTGGGTGTAATGGATGCCGATGGTGAGGAAGATTTTTAAATGTGCCCTGATGCTCTGGAGATGACGTTTGTGACCTTTTAGCAAATGGGCGTGCGACAGTTGATGTGACCAGTGCGACGATCTCGTTGAACGGAGATTTGGTCAACGTGATAGGGCGAGCTGTTGTCGTCCATCGATATGTCACAAAAGGAGCTCTCCAGGCCAACGCAGCCGAACGTATTGCGTGCGGTGTGATCGGAATTTCTGCGGAAAAAGATAACTAGGCAGCGACTGGTTAACTGAACCAGTCGACAGAATGATGTTTTTATTCAGCGCTGCTTGCTTACAGGTTTTTCGAGCAACGAAACGAGAACAATAACCGTTTAACCATTTGGTAGAGCACATCACACAGTTTGTCTCGGTTTTTCCATCCGCTAGCTTGCTGAACTTCTGCTGGGATATCGCCATTTTACCAGTTCGATCAAAAGGCTGTTCAGATTCAGCAGTCTGCTTCTTTCAGATATAAAGGTCTAACATTTATTGAGATATCCAGTGGCGATGGTCCAATGTCCATGGCAGCTGGCATCAATCTTCAGTGTACAGAATTTGTGACCTTTCATGACTAGTTGTTTGACCATGAGCTTAATATCTGTCGGATACCCACGTTTAACAGCTCAACTGCCTTCACATTGTATATTTCTTACTACCGATGCATATTTTGGGAAATCGTTGTTTATCTATTTGTACTGCTAGCGCCGCAAGCTGGATAGAACAGAATTTTTGAAAAGGTTCATTTCCTAATAATTTCGGTCATTTACCCGTAGGCGGTCAGACATTTGACACCCTTATTTGTGTCCGTACCCGATGACGGACTGACTTGCAACGCGTAGCCTGCCTGGCCTACGCGTAAACATAGCCCGTTCTTGACGCTGTTTTGCCAAAACAGCGTTCGTGTGTTACTTGCTCTTTTAACTGGATGGCCCCAGTGCGCCATTTCGCATAAACCCTGCCACTCTTTCTTTTTCAAAAAGCAAATTCATTTGCTCCTCATCTTCTGACTTGTAATTTTCTACATTCCCCTTCTGCACCCGATCTTCAATTTGTTGGACGTTGAATTGCTGTGAAAGAATGGGAGATTCGGAAAATGGTGTAGCAGCTGGGAATGGCCAAGTGGAAGAGAAGAAAAAGCGTCATATTTGGAAGGAATGGGAAGATTTGTTGTTGCTTCGCCAGTATGCTTCCTTGAATGCAGGAATGTTTGCTGAAAGTGGAAGGGGAATTCATTACACCCAAATTTCTCTGGACGTTGCGAAAGCTGGCCTGATTACAAACAAGCGGTGTGTTGGAGACCGTATCCAAAAACTCATCAAAGAATTCCGTCAGCTCAATCGTCTGGATGAATCGTCTAGCGGAATTCCGAAGGATTACACCGAGAAAGATCAACTTCTCGTCGAAATTATCCGCCTGGAAGATGAATATGAACGACGAAGAGCGCAGCTGAGTGAAGTGAAATCCAAGCTGAACGAAAAAACTGATCGACAGGAAAAAAAGCTCATGACTGCTGCAAAACACTTGCAGAAGAAAAAAGGTAAGAAAATAACATGTTTTCCCGTTTTTGAGTGGGTTCCACATAGGGTTCCCTGCACTCGAGCGACCTTGATATGGGGGTTCCCCGAAGTTTTTGTTGGTTTTCACTTTTCACGCAACAAACCTAATCGGAAAAACATCTTTTCATTTCCGCCGGAAACGTTTTGCCGCGAACCGGAAATCGCAGATTTTCAAAGTGTTCTTCCTGTTAGGAACAACTGAAAACTTCGTTTCGAATCAAAAAAAAGTTTTGGGTTTTTGGAAGTTCTTCCGGTTCAAGGAACCATTTGTTGCGAACCCAGTGTCAAAATAATACATTTGGACAGCAATTGTTTTTGATTCATAGGAGAAGCCGAGGACAGCAGCGACCAAGAAGAAAATGCTCCACGTCGAAAGAAAGGCAGAAATCGATGGCAAGCAAGTGCCAGCGATTATCTGGAAAGCAAGAAAGCTGAAGCTGAGCGTAATCTGGAGTTGCGAGAAAGGGCCATGAAATTGGAGGAAGAAAAGGCGAAACTGGATCGGGAGAAACTGGAAATCGAGAAGGAACGCGTGAAGATGGAAAAAGAAAAACATGAGCTTGACGCGCAAGAACGAAAACAGATGTTGGCTGCTCTCACTAATCGTGCCAATTATCCAGGCAGCTTCCCGACTTATCATTCACTTTAAATCAGTCGCTCAAATGAAGTTTCAAGATCTGAACTGTTCCCATTCCTGTTTTCTGGTTTTATTGGTTTCTTACGTTTCGCAAATACTCTTGCAGAGTCGGTGGATGAACACCAAAAGTTGATTCAGTTTGGCTACCATAAAGTGTAGAATGCATATTCGTGAGAAGAGCTGCAACTAAATAGTATTTCCCAACAGGCTGCATGAGAACTCGAAGATTTTTTGAAAAATCAACAAAAGCCCAAAGTTGAACGATTTTTCCAAACACCCACTCAACAGCAACTCGATTCGATGACATATCCATATTAAATGTCAATTCCGCTTCCGTGAGTCCGCCTGCTCGCGTTCTAAATGGTGCCTCCATGAAATCGCTGATGGGATACGCTGGATCCCCATACAAAACATATGGTCCACCGATTTGTTGCATCTTCTGCGCCAAGCTTTCCAGTAATCCACTTTCTCGGAGGATTCCAGCATCATGGCGCCTTCCAGGCCATGGACCATCCAAGTTGGCGATAAGTCCATTTGGTGTCACAACCGACTGGAATGCAAGGCTGTGAAAACGATAGTGGCCATTGAAAACCACTCGTTGTCCCACAGTTGGTCTGCAAATAGGTCTTTCGGTACCATCGATAAATCCCCAGCAGTTGTTCAAAGGCGCTCCATTTGCATGAATTGCCGCAGCAAATTCAGTGAAGTCATCTGCAGTCAGCCAGCATAGATCAAGGGAAGAAAGCAGAAATCCGAAATTGTCGTACACATGATCCAGAGTCCAGTTAAAAATGATGGACAACTGAGTCTTTGAACGATGAAATAAATCTTTGATGTCAGCATAACGATTTGGGTATGCCAATCGGCGAAGCAGGATGCATAATCCCTCCATCCCCGTAAAAGTAGTTCCGGTTGGAGTAACAACTTTTTCAGGAATGCGCAATTCTTGAACCAAAGTTTGGAGATGTTGTCGCTGAAATCTGAAGAAGTCGACACAGTCTTCATCCGAGATATTTTCCAGATCGAATCTTTGTTTTGGTGGCTTTTCCTCTTCAAGCAAAAGTAGAAGAAACGCAAATTCCTCAGGATCGATCAAGTCAGCCATTCCCATGTTGAGAATTTCTTCCGCAGCCATTTCTAAAGGTGATCTTAAAAACCAAAACAAACGGACGAGAAAGAGTTTCTGGCGGAATCAAGTTTTGATTGTTTTGATTGAGCTTGAGAACGCTGCGAGTCAGTCAGCACAGCGTTTTAAAAAATAAACCGAATGCACAACTTGACGGCCTGACAGATTTTTGAGTCAGTCCGTTATCAGTCAGTTGCCCTCGCTTGGAAAATATAAGGATCTCTATTACAACAGACCGCTACATATACCGAATCACTTTCAGCTTGTAATTGTTTACGTTTTTTCTCCTCAAACTTTTTGCAGAACATTTCACCTAAGATGTCGACATCATTTCTAGTTGTGTTACTCTCAATCGCAGTTCTTGCCATATTGATCAAGCCTACATTGCAGAACTATGAATCCCAAGCTGGAAACATTGGCAGTTGCAGCGAGCTGTAAACGATGAGCTTCCTCAAACTGATTTTGTAGATATCCAATAGAACCATGCTTTTTTTGCAGACCCACTAACTCAATCACCCAAGCCGTGTCATTCCTGGTTGGAGATGGTACAGACGTGACGGGAACATTGACATTCGACCAGCAAGGTACAAATGGACCTGTGCGCGTTACTGGCACGATCACCGGTCTTGAGCCCGGCAATCACAGTTTCCACGTGCATGTAAGTTTTGAATGGTTCCCCAAAATCTATAAGCGTTGGTCAATTTTTCGACGAGGATCCATGGAACAATCAGTTCCGGTGCAAATACTGAAATGGCATCAGGCCGGCTCCATAAATCGATTTCTGTTGCTCACTCCCCCCCCCCCCCCCCCCCCCCCCTAATATAATTTTCTCTAGAACTTTTCAGGAGCATGGCGATATCGGTCAGGGTTGCGACGGTGCAGGTGGTTTGTTTAATCCAACTGGTGTTGACTACATGGCACCTGATAATATATTGGACGCGGTTGGAAACCTGGGTGTAATGGATGGCGATGGTGAGAGTTATCTTTTTTTCTGGTGCGCTGGAAATGATCTCGTGACCTTTTTAGCAAATGGGCGTGCGACAGTTGACGTGTCCAGTGGGACAATTTCGTTGAACGGAGATTTGGCCAACGTGATAGGGCGAGCTGTTGTCGTCCATCGATATGTCATAAAAGGATCTCTGCTAGTCAACGCAGCCGAACGTATTGCATGTGGTGTGATTGGGATTTCTGCGGAAAAAGAAAACTAGAGGCTTCTGGTCTAAGACAAATGATAATTCTTTTTTTTCTGCGTCTCTGCTAGTAAAACAAGCACAAACAACCATTCATCGATCTGGCAGAAAACTTCTTTGAATTTGTCCTGGTTTCTTCTATCTGCTTGCTTGCTGGAATTCTGCAGGAATGTCGCCTTTTTATAGGCTTAACTAAAGGAGTGGAGTTTTCAAATGCTGCAATGTGATAACTTCAAGTAATGAACAGGATGAAGTTTCTTCGACACCGGTGATTTGGCCACAAAGAACTGGTGGTCTTTGCTCGAAGCTTCATTCATCTGTTGAAATAAAACCGTAACAAAGCGATATCTCAATAGCTACCGAGACAAAAAAACCGGGAGGATAAGCTCAAGACCTCAGCTGGTCAGTTGTACCGTAATGCAGTGTCGACCACATTTTTTTTACTGATCAGGCTTCATCTGGGTCGAACCACTTATTGAGAATCGCTGGTCTTTGCATCGAATCCTGTTGATTGATGAACCCGGAATCAGGTTTCAATGCACCACTCTCAAGCTTTTTGACAGGGATGCAGGAGTCTTGCACTGAGAAAACACTTGTGAAAGTGTAGCACACATTCTTCCCCCCCCCCCCCCCCAGGATGAAACACTTAAAAATTGACGCTCTATTCTTAAGACATTATTTGAACTGCTGAAGATTCCGCGTCATGGCGTCACCCACCAGAGTACCGAATTGATGACCTTACATGACTGAGTTCTCCTTCGTTTGAAAATATCCTTTATGTGGAAGACATTTTCGGCGCATTCTAATAACCAGACAACATGCAAAAGCCCCTAGGGTTTCATCACCAAAACAAGCGCAAAAGGAACGAATAGTGCTTACGGCCTTTTACAGCATTTCTGTTTTATCACACAACACGGTTCTTCGATGACGACTCTGTTGTGATTTCGGAAGTTATTTCACGCAGCGTGGAGTGTGTGTTTGTTCTGCTATTTGCCGGTTCTTCAATCCACCATGTCTAAACGAGGAGTCTCTCAGCCGATTCTCTTGATCTTGGCACTTTCAGTTTTATGCTCGATTACAAACGCGGATGTTAGCTATGACGACGGTCATGACGACACGAACCACCAAAGCTGTTTGCCCTCGTGAGTACATGTCATTTCAACAATCAACTGAAACACCCTATTCACGCAGTGTTTTTTGTATTGATATATCGTACTTGCTTGTCCATCTTTTTTCCCTTGCGTGATCCGCCTCTTATGATGGGATTTTCTTCTCAGAGAGATGTTCGTCACAACCGAAGCTATTGCTGTACTTATCGGAGACGGCACTGACGTCTCTGGCACTATCCAATTCGACCAGCCGAACGGAGTGGGACCTGTTCGAGTTACGGGGGCAATCACTGGACTAGAGGGTGGGGTTCATGGATTCCATATTCACGTGAGTTGTTCAGACTGGCTGTATCACAAAGCTGCATTCTGTTCGATGTAGGAATTTGGAAACATTGGTGAAGGGTGCGGTGGAGCGGGCTCGCATTTCAATCCAGATGGCGTGGATCACGGTGCAGAGGCAGATGCTATCAGACATACCGGCGATCTGGGCAACATCGTGGCGAATCGTAAGTCAAGTTTTTGGTAGAAAACCTGAGCAAAATGCTGAAAGGAATGTACAAAGCCTCAATGTCACTGCCTCAGATTTTTCATGGAATTTTCTCGATCTGAAGCATAGACAATCACATAGTAATGCGTCCATTATTCTCAGCACAAAGCTCTGGGCAGACATATTGAGACATACATCGAACTTAAACAAATAAATACCAGTTGTTTGGAATGATCCAGTTGTTCTGTCTCACCGTACAGCGCAAAGAGTTTCTCCGAATGGTTCAGTTGTGTGAGCACTAAATGACCTGACGATGCTACACGCAGTATTATTGTACGACAGCTGCTAGATACGTATTGTTAGGAGGGTCTCGATTTAAGGTGCGACCGTGAAAGTAGATAACATCAAGCACCTTTTAGTCACACGTATCAGCGAAGCGGTTCGTACTGTCCTGGTACTGTTTAAAAAGAAATTGATTGCTCGATCAATGATACAATGTAACAGGTGGTGGTGGGGGGAAGGGGGTGTGGGGTTACATTGTTGATCACGGGTAAAACTTCTTGTGAACTTGGCTTATTCTCGCTTCAACGTTACGGTAGTACGGTAAACTGATTTAATTTTCGTTTTTCTCCACAGAGATGGGAGTGGCCACTTTGAACTTTGTGGACAACAAAATCTCTCTGAACGGCGACTACAACAACATCATCGGAAGAGCGGTAGTTGTTCATAAAGACATTGACGACCTGGGTCGTGGGAACTCGTCTGACAGCCATACTACCGGCCATGCTGGAGCAAGACTGGCATGTGGAGTGATTGGTGTCACTGAGCAAGTTCAAAATGGTTTCTAGTGCCAATATGTTGGAGTCATACCGAATGCTCAAGACGAATCTATTCAATTTATGCTTGTGATCTTACATGTGAACATGTACTTAACTTTCCTGTATTTCGGTATGTCTGAAAACCTGTTTTTATTCACTTTGATGCATTGTGAGCACGGATCACAACACGGTCGTGTCGCTTCGGACCGCATACCGCATGTAGCTACGCAGTTGGCCATGGCTTGAAATTCGAATGAAGAGTATAATCGGGAGCTTAAAATTATGGAAGTTGCGAATCCGTGCGGTGCAGGAAAAACTAACTGAAAATTAGAATGGTTAAGTTCCTGTCACTTTTCAAGGTGGGTTTGAATGCGGAACGACGCAAGAATAACTCAGCAAGAGAATTAAGTGCACCATAAGAACAATAATCCCACGCGATCATTTAGATAATGAAATCCCGTTCGAAAGCTCATGCAAAAGCTCGTGCAGGATCACGAATGTTGATTTAATTCGAAACCCCTGCTGATATTGTGAATGAGAAGATTTCACAAGTCAATGAACATACTTCTGTTGCCCTGCATGACTGAATGCAGAATGGTTATGCACCATGGACGCGCCATCCCAACGGCTCGGTTATACTCATTAATGTATAATAATACTGACTACCGTAAGTTGAAAAGTGGAATATCATTTAATTCTCATTTTAGAATACCCTCTTGTTATTTCAATCCGGGATACGTTTGACTTCAAAAGAAGAGTCCTATACGGTAGTGTTCCCATTATGATCCAACATTTTCAGCCAGCGAGATTCAGTGATCGTTCTTTGGATTACCAACTGTTGTAAACAATGCGTCTGCCGATTATATCATATCGCGTTGACCTTTCATTTGAATATTGGGCATTAATTGCGAAAAGTTCTCTCATTTTTTGTGATTCTGATATGCGGTGCATGTTTTCGTTCACCCCCCCCCCCCCCCCCCCAAGGTGGAAGGCGAGGGTGGGGGGTGAGGGTGGGGATTTGGCATTGGTGTTCATATATTGGGCTGACAAACTATGTTTTCAAAAAAGTTTAGGTGTTAATCCCATTGGTCGATTAGCCCGATCCTCCAGTAATTATAACCTTAGACCACACCACCCATAGACTCACATGTTAGATTGACAACAGACCTATCGAACAAACCTCTGAGCGGCTGTCAAGTGTGTTGATCCTTCCAAAAAAATTGGCAATCAATAACTGAATAAGCGAACAACTGAAATGTCACTATTACTCCGTCCTCTCGTGAAACTGGGCACCCCCTGGTCTTGGTTTAGTAAAGCAGCACAGCGTGGGAGAGGCAATAGAGGCAGGCAGACCAGTTATATGTTCCTAAATCAAGGCGAAGGGGGGCCCAGTTTCACGAGAGGACGCAGTACCGGGTTTGATTCCTCCGTTCAATAAATAAGAAAATTTTACCTCTCAATCTCAGCATACAGTTCTTCATCAAATAGTCTCCACTTTTTTTCAATGACCAAACTTCTCATTCGTTCTGAGGGTTACATTTTTGCCGGCAAGTCCACTATACTCAAGAAAATTTAAAAGCTCTGCCCCACATGGAACAACCTCCCTGAGCCTGTCAACATTTAGCGAAACTGGAAAGGTCGGAACATCCTACGTGAATATTATAGTGACATGTTGACATGAATCCCGTAGTGGAAACATCACACCAACAAGCCGAGAATTCTCGGGCACACCCCGGTCCGCTACCAGGAGAATTCAAAATTCGGATAATGAGCAAAGAAGCTTCTCAATTCCGATAACGAATTCTCTTCGTCGGTAATCACGGTGACGTCCATTTGATCATTTTTCTAGGATCAGTTTTTTTCTCTCTATTCAATGAGCCCTAAATTAATAACATAGGCCCACTCATTCAGCCTCTGCAATTAGCCAAAAAACAAAGGCAAAAACGCAACCCTCCTCATGCAGTTAAAACCAAAGCACCCTCGTGGTACCTGCATGGTGGGTTGCAGTGATTCTTTGTTGGAAACCGAATTGAAGTCTGCCTGGCACATCTACAGGACCCCATGGTCAAGTTCAAAACCGAACTGTGTTGAGGAACTCCACAGACCAAGTGAAACTTATGGCAGGCCGCCCCAAATTTTTTCATGGATTTCATGAGACAAATCTTTGTCGTCTTCCAGAAAAGTCGAGAAGAATGTTGTTGGTGCTGGCGTTTCGATAAGATAACGATAACATAATCCCGGTAAAGAAATAGCATCCGCGAACATGCAGATCTCGCGACACGATGAAACGCAAACATTCATCTTAATGCAAATGACAGCGGCTTGACATCACTGCAGTTATGGAATCGCAAATAGTCTTTAAGGTTGTCATCCCATTTTTTCCCATCGTTTCAGTTAATTTGCATAATTCCTTGGTGACACTCGTGGAGTCGAAAAATTCTGTGATCTAAAGTTTTTTTGAGTTGAAGATGAGCGTGGGTTCTCTTATCCTTTTTCAGCCTTGATTTTCGAAGAAAGCTGTAGTCTCCTCGATCGGCTCTAAATGCAGTCCGAATTCTGTCTTGAATGCATCGAAGTTCGGGCAAGGGAGCGACTAATCGTCCAATCAAATCAGAAACATCTTTTTGATCCCTCACACAATCGAAAATCAAAGTGACATCGATTTCGGTAACGTTGCAGTAAATTGCAAAAGACACTGGGACGTGCCCAGTTTTCGTGATGTGGATGGCGACTGGACCAAGGTTTCCGGTCAGGACATTAGCGGCGTCAACTAGAGCGTAAAAATTCTCCCAGCAAACTGAACACTCCTTCAGCTTTGCAGATTGCAAATTTGTGTCTTTTAAGAGTTTCAAAGGTCGACAAGCTGATCAACGACTCTCTCCATCAATCGTGAGATTGTTTAGTATGCAAAAACTTCCGCTGCGATAAATGTGACACCTTTTTGTGTCAGTAGCTGCTTTAGAATGGGGTATCCAAATGGAGCCCGAGAGAAAAATCTTTCAAAATACAGTGAAAGACAATAAGGCACCAAAGGCAGTGTTCGAAGTTGAAAGTTCATCTTTCGTTTCGAATCGTATATACAGAGATATTCTGAAAGTCCAAAGAGACTTCATAGCACTAATTGTTGATCGCAAGTACAAAAAATCAGAGGAGCCAACAATAATTCGAACAAATTTTAACATCAACTTCAGATCGAGCAGTAAAAGTGCATGATTACTCACCAGCAGTTCCATGTTTGCAACCAAACAGTCGCTACACCAGCGCTAGATAATAACAGCGCCATTTATCTTCAATACATCAATGTCTAGTGAAACTCACACAAATGCACAATTGGACTTAAAATGTGTTATCAAATCCTGTACTGTTGGTATTCGAAAAAGTTAATTCAATCGCTGTCGGTCTGCGTAAAAAAATCATCAGGTTGATTATTACAGCACCGTCACTCAATTGAGACTTTTTTCTCAATCCGTTCATCCGAAATACAACAATCGGGTTCCCCGAAGTCTCGCGACGTTTGTCAAAAGTCTTCTCCTGGTTTATATCGGTTTCTTTGGTGACGGCTATGTGTCCTTCCTATAAGTCACGCTCAACAACTTTGGCATATTCTTTTGGAAAGTTTAGGCCAGTAGCATGTCTTTTACAGTTTAAGTGACTTTTTTAAATACCAGTTAAACAAATCGAACAAAGTCTGCTCGCGTAATGATATTTCCAACCCCTTTCTAGAGAGTAATTCTTAGAAAACGTTTAACAGCTCACAGATATTCTCATGCTGTTCCATTGGTAAACAGGCACAATAGAACATTTTAGGCTTTTGACAGTGAAATCATGATCTGAAAGAATATTGCTATTGCGTGTGTATAGTGGCGGCTGGCTTTACATACACCAGATTTTCTTGAGATATAGTCAAGGCTGGGCTACATAGCCTGACCATATACGTGTGTTTTGACCCTGGAGGGGTACCACCTCACACGATGTTGCTGAACAAGTCTTAATTTGGGCAGTTCTTCACTGCTTAACTCATGATAGCGTCTTTCAAAACAGCTGATTAGGAGCGGCATCATCCTTCGGACTCCGGTTGCATCCTCTCCCTCTGCATTTTGGTCGTCAACAGCATTTCAGGCTGGTTCTGGTGTTTCAGCCTGCGGATCATCCGCAATCGGATCATCAACTTCCATCGTTTTATCTTCGGGTTGGAATGTAGCAGAACGTCGTGCATCTGCAACTTTATCGACAAGATCTCCCGCCATTCCGTCATCAAAATTTGATGTTTGGGTAGGGAAACCGCTGCGTGCACTTTCTAAAATAAAAAAGGTATGATAATTTATGTTTTTGTTCGTGTTACAATTCGGGAATCGAAAATGATGCCAAAATGAGAATTATCGTTACCCTGATGTGACAACTTCATTAGTTTTGAATTGAAAAAAATGAAAACAGGTTACACTTCCGGTCAGTGTTCTGGTTTGATAATAAACGAAATGACCTGGCTTACCTGGAAAATATCGCACTCGGTTGATTACGGTGGAAGTTGCTCAAGGTGGGGCGTTTATTCCATCTAAAATCGTGAAATAACGTTCGTTCCATATCTTCAAACGTAGAAAGCCTTTTTTTTGTTGTCAAGCCTGCCGAATCGTCCGAGGAATCATCTAAGGCTTCTTGAAGCGTGTTTCCTTTTCGTTTGCTGGTGGCATTCTGCCCAGGTCAAACCGTTTGAAGTCGCTGTCGATTGATGTGATTAGTATTACGGCTAAGTTATAATACAAAAACATTAGAATTTGTTATATTTCTAGGATGGAGCTGCTGTGGTGAATATGTTGGGGTTTTCACATTAAGGACGAAAACTGCGGGATTTATCTACGGGAAATGGACAGTCACCATTACAGCGATATAAAACCTCCCCCACTATGCTGCGAGATGAATGCACCTAAGAGTTTGAGTAGGTTTATCTACGACTACAGGTTGGAACATGGCATGTTTCGCATCAGGATACATTTTGGGAAACGCGTTATGATGTGATGGTTCAATGGTTGGATGACGGAAATGTGTCGTGAATGATCTGTTCTGCAGGGGTTTGTTGACTGGTGCGCGAGTTTTTTTACGCAATTCTCAGAGGGTGGTGATTCGAGTCTGCTTGTATCCTCCAACTTAGCATCATGTATTCCTTTATTCTGACCTTATCCGATCCATATCGGGCCGGACGAGAATCATCTTGTTTGAATGTTACATGTCCAGAAAAACATGAGTATCATTCTGTTAACATCGCGGAGGCTGCAAGGAATGAAGAACGGCTCACTACCTCCTGTAGATCATCTTCTAAATGGAAAAACACCCGGAAACTTTCTCAGTTTTCACTAGACAACGTAAGAGTAATGGCTCTCTAGATGGAGAATAAAAAAGGTAATCAGGATAAGGTTTTTTCCGTAAAAAAAGTAATGCTAAAGCTTTTGGTCTGGACTCTGTTGAAAAGGGATGTTTTACGTTTTTGCTTATCGAAGATGAAAATTTTGAATATTCGGGAATTATTCCACCGCGTAAGTACTTCATGATTGATACGAAGAACGCCGATTCATATGCGAATTTAATTACGTGGCATAACGCGGAGTTAGAGTCCTGCAATTTCGAAAATCAGCTGATTCGATATTTTGAGCAAGATTGTCGTATACTACAAAAAGCCTGTATGATTTTTTCGTCGGCCATGCCAGAAGAATATGGGTTCTGTCCGTCTTTGGAATGTGTTACCCTACCGGCGTATGTGAACTCATTATTTCGAGCCTTGTTCATGCCGCCAGATTCCATAGCCTTGCATCCAGAATAAGCGTTTGTACAAAAGCGGA
>JAQIWT010000812.1:0-14875 GCA_034696485.1 Isohypsibius dastychi | reverse complement strand
AACGTATGCTTTGGTTTGACCAAGGGAAAGTTCTTGATGAGTTCCGAATAGCCACCGATTTTCATCATGACGACAACTAACAGAGTTAGAGACCCGGCCACCATGATGACGCACTGTACAAAATCGGTCCAGATTACCGCAGACAATCCACCTGAACCAACAAAGATATCGGGTTTCATTTCATGCCAAAATTTGTAAGTATTGATCGTGTATAATATTTAATCAGATATTTTTTTGACAGTAACCTGCTATGGTGAACATAGCTGCAATGATCAAGAGGATTGTGACGCTGGAATAAAGGTTCCAATGAAGAGATTGTTCGATAAAAATCGCTCCAGCATAAAGGTCAGCCTGTTAAATGTATATCATAAACCGTCTGACAATGAATAGACTAGTTCTGGCTGCAGTTACGGATATTTTTGTGGAGACATATAATAGCAGGGTAAGCAATGACAAGTAGAAACCAATTCGCTGACCACCATAACGTCTCCGAAGATATTCCGGCATCGTATAGATCTGGAATGAAGAATATATATTATTGGTATGTTTTTCATTTCCAGTTTACGGTTATATAATCACCCCTGATGCGATGTAGACGGGGACGAAAATCCATCCCAAAGCGAGCAGAATGAAAACCGCCTATAAAACTTGAGATACTCGAAAGGAAGCAGAACACGAGGATTCAAGCTGAAATGTCAAGGATTAGTTAGTAATCTTACGTTTAATTCGTACGCGGCGATTCCTATTCCAGTTGCCGCAGCGCTACCGGCTGGAAACAGTTAAGAATGTAAGCCATGTGTTTTTCATTTGCTTTTTCGTTTAAATGAAATTAGATTCATTTTTTGACATAGCGTTTGTAATTTTTGGTTCGTATAGTGTATTCATGTATGTATTCCAGACCTAATCCAATAAAGTGTCCAGAACCAATATTTGAAGCGAAGAGCGAAGTTCCGACCTAAAAACAATTCCATAAATATTAATATTTAAACAATGTTGTATGTATTCAATCAATATGTAGTTGTCACTTTTTTTATTGGGAAATGCAGCCTGCGAACCATTTACGTTGTATTTAAGAAAATTTACAGTCAGCTGGTCGTCGCACGAACGGTATTTTGCTTCTCATAGGGATACAATTTCCAATTTAAAATGACAATAGCGCTGATGAACGGTTGATGACGTGTCTGTTCGTAGCAGATGATCTACTCACCAAAACAAAGTTCATGTTCCTTCCGGCCAGAAAGTAACTCGAGATCGATCCAGAACGAGCAGATTGTTTAGATGACTGTGAAAGAAACCTTACTAAATTTGGTTAAAAGATTTTATTTATCACGGGGGGCTTTTCTCACACATCTTAAAAATATCAAAACATTTTTTTGTTTTCTGGATTGTATGGGAGAAGACACTGAAATAATATCTGAAGATTTTTCGAGATCAGAAGTGATGTAAACTTTGCAGGAAGAAAATTCCCGAACAAGATTTTTGCACATAATTTAAAAATTATTTTTAAACGTAAGGTTATCAACCAGATTATTAAGAATAAGTTATTAAATATAATTTAACGCAATTTTATAGAATCTATTGCGTTTTTTTATTTGTAAGCGCTTACCCATATGCCGATTCCCACAACTAGCACAAAATATGCTATGATGACCATGATGTCTGCCCAGTGCGAGACCGGTAAGTTCGTACTGACCGTCGCAGTGTCCATTTTTGACTCTGATACGACTAACTTGGTAGCGTAGTTATGGGTGTGAAATATAAAGTAATAAAAGCATCATCGAGAGTATTAACGTGCCGTAATCGTTCAAGTACAGTTTTTGATACGACAAGGGATTAAACATCATTAAGAAAGCCACACACCAGAACAGCTGGCGCTTGTTATTTTGATCAATGGGCTGGATTCTTCTCTTGGGACAACCTGTGGCAAGCCTCCAGAAGAAACCGAGTTCCCACTCTCTGGTCTTGCTGCTGATCGTAGTTGATGTTATGAGACTTAACTAGAAGCAATGTGTCAGATATCTTAATCATCCAACTTACCGAAATCCCACACCATCGCGGTGCCGGACTCGCACCTACAAAATCGTCACGAAGTCTTGTTGATATTATTTTGAGATTTTGAATATGTCAAAATTTTGCCACTTGCCAGCGTCAGTCTTCGTTATCAGGGACAAAAAATTTTGAATAATAATACGAACTACCCAATTACGAAATAAAAGTTTCCGGCGATCAGCAGCACAGCGATTTAAATGCCTCATACATACCTGAAAATTGGTCGAAGGAACTTGTTGAGCGTAATGTATGTAAGCGACGCTAGTACAGCGGTAGTATGCCTGCCTTCCAAGCAGGTGATCCGGGTTCGACTCCCGGGTGTCGCAGCTTTTGGTTTTGATTTTTTGGTCTGGGAAAACATCAGCGAGAAATAAAATGACTGCTGCAATCTTTCTTTTTATACGCTGGGAGATGTGAAGTACCAACCGAAGCATATAAAGACTCTCGGCAAAACGGGAACATTCTTCAAGGTTATAATTTAAAGGTCATAATTATAATTAAAGGATGAACAAAGATAAAGATAAGAATCAAGATAAAGATGAAGATTATGATTAAAGGTCATCGCAATCGTGGAGAAATTTGAGGGGTGCGACTTGATTTGCTATTCGTTTTCAGATTGACATTTTTTTATCAGTTACCCATTGGTAACTCTGGTTGTATAGTATTTATGCAGAGTTTTTCGGCGACCGTTTTTTTGGACATTCCTGTTTGCAAACACTGCGAATGTGAGGCGATAAATCGCCTCTGGTGGATGAAATCCGGCAGGCCTCTACCCGCGCCTTCCTGCCCTTCTGACGTGAGTTTGTTTGGGTTTTCCCACGATAACATGACTGGTGTCTGGCAGGCATATCTGTGTTAATTCTGGTTAAAACCACCATTACCAGCAGACATTCTTGCAATATTTCATTCAAAAACTTTTGAGCAGCCCAGAATCTCTTGATTTGCATTGGGACCGGATCGCATTGTAACTTGGACCTTAATGAGCAGAATGGCGGCGAGGATTGTTGTAGCTGCTGCGAAGTAAGGACAGCAACTTCCTTTTTTGATTCGGCTGAATGAATTATGGATTGTTTGTTAAAAGTTTTGCGTTTGAAGAGATTTGAAGTACCGTGAAACATTAGATTGTTCAAGTCTGATCTTGTAACTTTTTCAGGAACTTACTTGTGGAGGAAACGTCAGTCATAAAGACTGCTGTGCAAACTATTCGTACAACGGCGACAGAGGAGATATCCGTCAACATGGGAGGTGCAGGTGCACGGTTGGAAAACAGCGTTGGTCGTGTTGAAATACCAAACCATCCAAACATCAAAGAATTTGATCTCGGGAAGAATATTCCGGAAATTGATCTTCCATCAACCAAAAAGCCAGATATTCAGCTTGGGGAAATTGGTGGGAAAAGAAAAGAACTGGACCTTGAATCACCTGATGAAGTCAGATTCCCTGATGCCAAAAGAAGCGCCGAAGTAAAGCCAGGTGACAAACTGGAACAAGCTGAGAAAGAAGCAAAGGTCGAAACTGAAGAACAGAAAGTATGTTCTAATTTTATAGACTAAACAATATTGCTTATTAGTCATCGATAACAATTAATTTCGATTTGTATATTTTTTAGCTGACGCAGAAAATTGCCAATAACGTTCCGGCTGATCCAAGTGTCGCTGTTGAAGCCATCGAGCAAGGTCGGAGAATGGAGCGACCGGAAGTCGGTGATAAACGCGCGGTAACTGAGGTCGAGCGCCGGAACGATGAGATTCAGGAAAGCACGGAAGATGGTGTGAAACAACTAGAGGTGGAAACTGGAAATCAAGGACCGGAAGTAGGATCCAATGTTCGTGATACTATTCTGTAGATTTTCATCTTTTTTAATACCATGCTTAAGATGTCGAGTTATTGATAGTTTCCGAAATCATCAAAGATATTAATGGACTTTTATTTTGAACTCATTTTTTTCTCAATATTTATTCATGAACGCACCGTAGATAAAGCATAGCAACTAGTCATTCCGGAAGCCCATTTGAATCAACGCAAATTTTATTTTTTCTGCACCGGTTAGGTAGGGTTTTAGCAAGTGTATTGAAAAATGGCCTCCCAACTTCTCGGTGAACAGGAAGACAAAAATGTAGCATTGCTAAGCGAGAAGGATAAAGAAAAGGCGTTGCTGGTTTGGGAATTATTATATCAGAATGGATATAAGTCACCACGTGAAGAAGATCCATCAGTTCTTTACCAGCGAATCCCTGTTCGTCCGAAATATGTACCGTTCGAGAACAGAAAGATACCTCAAGTAGACACCCCGAAAAAACCAGTGGAGCCACCGTGTTCCCCCTCGGTTGATGCAGTTGAAATTTTTGAAGCACTTACGTTGGACATGAAGCCGGAAGAAAAAAGAAAATCGATCGGAACCGCTGATGCAGATGAAATGAAAAAAATGGTCGAGGGATTAGAATAAGATTTCTTGTTTGTTTTCTAGTGTTTCGGTATGTTAAATTATGTTTGTATTTGACGGGTGATCGGGGTCAACTCTATTTCCGGTTGAAACAGATTCGCTGCAAATTAAAAATATCGTATCTGATTCTTGAACACTCAAGCAGTTTTAGCATGCGTTTCGCAATCGATGCAATTCGGGAAAATGATTTCTTTTTATATTTATCTGTTCGTGTACTTTCCATCTGTTTTCTCCCAAGAGAGTAGAGAGGTTCGTCGTAATCTCAGGCTGAATATTTGCGCTATTATTGAGGACGATAATACCGGTCTCATTGTTAATTATAAAAAATTAAGTACTGCAATTGATGTCGGGCTGACCGAAGCCACACAGGATATTTTGCCGGAAGGTGTTGAAATTAAGTTATATTTTAAAAGCGCCGGAAATCTCTGCACGACCAGAAATAATGCGTTCTACAGTATTATGGCTTTGATGGACGAAAATATAACCTGCAATGTGTTCATCGGTCCGGGTGAAGAATCTTAGTATAACCTATTAATTCTATTATTTATTATTAGCGAAATTTCTGCAGGTTGCGATGATGCCGTTGGAGATGTAAACGCCGTGGCGATGCAAAGAAACATCCCAATAATAGCATGTCCAGCTCCAAACATTGAAGCTGTATCAGAAATCAGTCGACCAAATTTAAGAAACTTGATTCGGACTTGTTTTACGTATTCCGGCATGGGCGCTGTGTTTCTCCGATTTTTTATCGTCGATCTCAATTTCACTAATATTGGAATTATCATTGACACATCGGATATCTTTTATAATCAAATCGGAATTCAGCTCCGTGACGCTCTCCGGCTGATGCCACACATTGGTTTAGAAGTTCAATATCTGCGTTATGAAGATGGAGTCGGACCCGGAAACTCAAACCCAGTAGCACAGGCACTGATTGAAATCCAGAAAAAAGCAAGATGTGGGTCGTTTATTATTAGCTTTACTTGACGGATAACAATTAACAATTAGTGCTACCAGGTAGCTAAATCGTCCAATGCTAATCCCAAAATTTGTTGGCGTTAAAAAAATAGGAATTATTTTTAAAATTCGGTTAAGCCTTTTTTCGAACTAGTTGTCGTCATCTACGGACACGCGCTGTTTGTGCGGAATATTATGGTACAGCTCTTTTGTTTAACTTCTTTAATAAAAACATGCGTACCAATATTTTCAGCTGACTGCCTATGAACTGGGAATGACAACTGGAGAATATGTGAGTGTGCGAATCATCAGTATTAAATAACCTGATTATGTTGGTTTAGCTTTTTCTGGGAACGGAGCTGTTTTCCAGCCCTATTTGGGGAAAGTTTCGGTTCGATCAAGGAGATGAAAATGACAGGGTGAGAATTTCAAATTATTTCCTTAAAAAATAGTAATACTTTGTTTACTTAGTTTGCAAAAGAAAGCTACAAGTCGCTGCTGTTATGCTCTATTTATGAGCCCGAAGATACGACCCGTTTAAACTTCGAGGAGCATGTCCGCAATGTCTCTCGACAGAAATTCGGGGGACAATACTCGGCGTTTGAAAGCGTGCGTAAGACGCGATTTAATTACGTGTTTTTTACGATGAGTTTTCTCAGGTTGATCCGATAGCAGTCGGTTATTATTCATCGGTAATCCTATACGCTAATGCAATCAGAGAAGTCGATTCCCGTGGTGGTGGTGATATCCTCAACACATCTCAGCTACTGGGGGCAATGAAAAATGTGACCTATCCTACGGCAGCCGGAATGAATATCTCGATGGATCCGTTCGGTGACATGAAAGTCGTATATGGGCTGAAAAATTTGAACATCGACACTGATGACTTTGAGGTTCTTAATTCGATTTTTGGAAATTCCAGATTTTTCTTATAAGATAAGTTTTAGGTTGCGGTTATTCTACAAGCAGGTGTTCCGCCTCAAAATGTCCAGGAATTTCGCTTCCCGTGTGCGAATGGTTATTATAACTGCCCATTACCCCCAAATCGGCCGGCGTGCGGATTCACCGGCGCTCTTTGCAAAGACGGTAACTAGATAATAAAATTATAGCTATTAGTTACTTTGTCGTTACTGTATCGTTATTTCTATAAGGATATTTTTCCACACTGGGAGGAAGAATCATCATAATTGTCGCATGCGCTGCAGTTGTGATATGCTTCGTTGGCTTCTTGGTTTTCAGGTAGAATCACATGCTCTTTTCTGTTGGAATCATAATTTGAGCTCTCAGCGAGAATCTTCTGTAAACTATTGTTTCATATTGATTTAACGTGAATTTATCAGGTGCTTCCGAATTCAACAAGATCCGTTCTGGTGGAGAATGGAAGCCGGTAATATAGTAATCCCAACAAAGGGGAAAAGCGTCATCAGTCTGCGGAGGAGTGAAAAATCAAGTGTTGGTAGGCTGATTTCCACGAAAACTGAGTCTTCATGTTTATGTGTTTCAGTTGTCAGTCCGCGACCAAGAGGAGCAGAAATCTGCTTTCGGATCATTTTTTACCGTGAATTATAAAGACACGTTGCTGACCGTGACCGCACTTCCCGAGAGTATGTTTCGGATCTCAAAAGCTCTTATCCAAGAAATGAACCAAGTAAGGGTGTTTGATTTTTAACAGCTTTACTTTTTTTAATGTTACAACGTGGTTCAGATACACAATATACGCCACCAAAACATTCAACGGTTTGTGGGCCTGGTGCTGGACCTTGTTGGAAATGTGGTCTACAGAGCAGGGGAATTGTGTTCTCGTGGGACTTTGGAAGACGTCCTGGAAAATGAAAGCTTGAACTTAGACTGGTCTTTCCGATTTTCGCTAATGAAAGATATTGCCGAGGTATCTCTGCACCGACATCACTATGATATGCGTGACAATGTAACACTTGTTTGTTTTTATAGGGGATGGCTTACTTGCAATCTGTGACCATCGGGAGTCATGGTTTTCTTTCGGATAACAGCTGCCTGGTCGACAGCCGTTTTGTTGTAAAGGTCACCGATTTTGGTGTCACCTTACTGCGACAGGCTGCACTGTACGCACCGCTGGAAGGGATTGATGACGTTGATGTGTTTCGTCTTCTGCTCTGGCGGGCTCCTGAGCTACTACGAAGCGGAATTCCAAAATTTGGAACCCAGGTAGCAAACCTCACCATTTTTTCCGCGCATATCGGTATTATAACGGGTACGTTTTTTTCAGAAAGGTAAAACAGAATCCAAAGTTTTTTGATCACATCTTTCGTCATTCAAATTATTTCTCCAGGCGATGTTTATAGCTTTGCAATACTGATGCAGCAGATTATTCTGAGGACTCCGCCGTTCGAGCTACCGGACAGCTATACACTTGGAGACAAATTTCAGTTGTCTTCGAAGGATATTGTCATCAAGGTAGAATATGAACTTACGCCATATTTTCTGCCATCAATAACTGGTACTTTAAGGTTATGAATGCTGAGAAACCTCTTCTTCGTCCAAGTATTCCTCCGAATATATGCTCTGCCGAGCTGATGGGATTCGTTGAAAAATGTTGGGCGGAATCGCCGGCAGATCGCCCGACATTTGTGAAAGTTCGTGACAACGTCAGAAAAATAGCCGGCAGTTCGGGTGAAAATATTGTTGATCACTTGATCGAGCAAATGGAACACTACGCTGCGGATCTGGAGAGCAGGGTCACTGTCCAAACGCAACAGTTTTTAGAGGAGAAAGAACGGACCGAGAAATTACTCGGTCAGCTTTTGCCGCCGTAAGTTGACTGGGCGCTGAACTCGATCAGATAAAAAATTGTTTTAAATTCTGTAATAAATGATCACCAGGAATGTCACGAAATATTAGACAGCAATTTTTATTTGATTATCAGATCGGTTGCGGCAGCGTTGACCAGAGGAGAAACGGTCGCTCCAGAGCTTTATGAGATGGTGTCACTTTATTTCTCCGATGTTGTCGGTTTCACGTCAATTTCCGCTGCCGGAAGCGCAATGGATGTTGTGACCCTGCTGAATAATTTGTACACTCTTTTTGACGGAGTCATTGCTGAACACGATGCCTACAAAATCGAGACCATTGGTGACGCTTACATGGTGAATAATTTCAAAGGTCATAAAATACTGGCGAAAATGTGAAAACTCCGCGCTGTATTTCAGATATCCAGTGGGCTTCCAGTCCGTAATGGAGACCGTCATGCTGGTGCAATCGCTCGGACTGCATTACATATTGTTCAACAACTCAGCACGTTCAAGATTCAGCATATTCCTGATAAAAAGCTCCAGGTTCGGATTGGCTTACACTCCGGTACGATAAATCAGTGCTGGTATTTGGCATGTCTTTTCTGATTTAGTTTTGTTATGGAATGTTGCAGGATCGTGTGTTGCTGGGTTTGGACAATATTTATTCTAGCTGACAAAATCGGACGTCTGAATCTATTTTATTTCAGAATTGTTGGGATGAAAATGCCACGATATTGCCTGTTAGTTTTCAAAATAGTTACTTGTGTAATAATGTACAACTTATGGTTAAATTGTTACGGCAGGTTTGGAGATACGGTGAAAATCGCATCGCGTATGGAGTCATCTGGAGAACGTAAGATCTTCCCTTCAGCTAGCTTTCGGTCCGTGTCACTGAACCAATGCTTGTGTTAGCGATGAAGATTCATATCACCGCTAGGATCAAAGCCTTCCTTGAAAAAGAACAAAGCTTCGTAATCGCTGAACGTGGAGAAATATGCATCAAGGTCAGTTGGTCAGCTACATGATGTGCAGTGTTACTTCATGAAATGACTTTCGTCGCAGGATGTGGGAAACATGACAACATTCTGGCTTATTTCATCCTCTTGATTTGAACTGTTTTATGTATATCAGTATGATAAGTATTCTTGGTTGTCTGCTCGACTAAGGGATATGCGCTGTCCTCAAGTTCCGGATCTGTTTTCTCGGTGACCCTTTTCACTAAGCTTCCCTAGCTGTGTACAGACTGGAAAGTCCCGAAACATAATAAAGCGTGGAACTAAAAATAGAAACGGCAAGTTTTTATGTAATGTTTAGGGGTCTGCGATGTGTTGGATTCTAATCGACATCGTTATCGATTGGAAGATTCACTTCTGTGCATACGCTATCAGCATCTTTCTGTTTTCTTTCTTCCAGACTCTACCGTAGTCGAGATTTTTGTTTAATAAAATGTCGTCATCTGCATACTGTTTTTTATATATTTTGCCGGTCATTTTACTTCAGGTGAGATACAGAAGCAACTATCTGAGCAGCACCAGAATCTGGACGCGAATATTGATGGCTTGCGTGTTTTCAGGGATTGGTCCAGGCTAATATTGCCAAAGACACGTGTAGTTCCACTGGAGCTTTCAAAGTGATAACAGAGCTCCTGTCATATAAGAACTCGAAATGTATATTAGCAGATTCGACGAGCTTTCTACAGGGCGAAGACTGTCCGGTTAAAATCCATGTGTTTCTGGACGGGTAACAGCTTCTCAGCATACTTTTTCTCTTCGACATCAAGAAAAATATTTTCAGGTTCGAACCAGATGCGCCTCAAAAACTTGTACCAAATGATATTGAGTATACAGAGTTTTTGTCAACTTCTGAAACCGAGTTGGTATTCCTTCCGGTCCAGACTGGAGCTCGCCTCATTGCCCGAGATTTCTGTGATCAGCAGTTCAAGGTGCTTGAAGACATACCTCAAATTATTTTGAATTATAACTGATTTTTGGATGATTTGTTTTCAGGGCGCAAATTTACGGGTCATCATTTTACGGGCTGACGGAAATGATTTGGTTAACAGCTACAGCTGCAAAGTGCCCGAGAGCATACCGACTCCTCGTCACGAAGACTCCAGCTGGTCAGCGATCACATCATGCATCCCAGCAGTTCAGCTGGAAGGAATGAGGTATTCTGCTTTAGTCACAAAATATTTCTGCGAGAAAATCATGTGTTTTTCCCACAGCCTGAGCTTCCGATATCAAGTGCAAGAGTCTCCTCTTTCCCAATGCTGTCTCAGCTGAATATATTCGGAAACGGACTTTTTTTAATCCGCTGAGCACAACGTGCAAAATAAAACATCTGGAATGAGATGCGGAATATTGCCCTCTACCAAAAATGACCCGGGCTCCATGGAATTTCAAGGAGGAAGGAATTACAAAGCGAACAAACTTTTAGTAAACTGGACTCATAAAGGAACTACTCCTCTTTTTTGGCTTCGCTGCTGGCGTACGTCCCTTTACGCTTCAGCTTCCCAATCGCAGATTCTCGCCATTTCTGCATTCCGTACAGCAAAACGGGTGCAACAAGGACTTGTGGGAGGATGGTCGAGATCCAGTTCTTGAGAAGATATCGATATTATTAAAACAAGACATGACACGCGGGAAAAATTACAAACCTGCAAAGCATGCGACATATGTCCATTGGTCTTCGCGAAAAATCCAACAGAGTTCAAGCAGTGGCGGGCGTAGTTCTTGGCCTCCAGAATAAACAAATTCGATCGGCGCATACCGCTACGAAAAACGGACCGATGAAACTAACTGATGTCAACGAAATCGAATTGAGAATTCCACCGTACCTCATATTCGTCGCAACGACAAATGGTTGAATGACCTAACAAGAACAAAAGTATTAATTGGACTCTTCCAAAGAGATGAAATTTGATCGAAAACTATACCTGAAAAATGATGCCCTGGTTTTCATATTCCATTTGCAAAGCTCGTCCGAGGAAATCATTATAAGCTTTAGTAGCGGAGTACAGGGAGAGAAGTGGAATGGGGTTAGCTCCTGCAGCAGACGACAAGCTGACGATGACACCCTTTTTCCGGTCAACCATTTGAGGAAGCACGATACGTGTCATCTGGAAAAGTAATTTTTGAAAATGTTGCAATTGAAAATAAGCGAAAAACGAACCATAGTCTGAGCAACCACGTTGCAACGAATCATATCGAGGACGAATTTATCTCCGCCGGAAACTTGCGCGAAGTACTCTGGATATGGATATCCAACGCCAACGTTGTTGACTGCAAAATTATACCGTGATCAGTCCAAGTTCTAAATGAATTTCAGATTCTTTTACGTTTTATTTTTTTGAAACCTCAACAAAATGATGACCTTTATATCCACTCACAACTTTTTATTGTATTTAATCCAGATTGTTCGTTTTCGCAGCGATGAAAGAAAACCTGCAGCACAGTAGCGGGGTAGACTTACTCAAGGTTCCAATTTCCAGGCCACGTAGTTCTTCCTTGATCTTATCATAGACGGACTCGTCACTTGTGAAGTCCGCGACGACGATCTTGGTGCGGATATTGCCATATGCGGATTCTACAAAGAAATTACACACATGACAGAGGTGCGCAAGGGATTTCGGTACAATAAGTTGAGAACAGCTCCAGCAATAAAGATTCCAGAAACAGAAAGTTTGAAGCCATACCTATTTCTTTTGCAACTGTCTTCAGCTTCTCCTCTGATCGGCTGATCAGCACAACATTACATCCTCGACGTGCCAGCTGTCACAACACAACAAGAATAGTGAGACAGCAAACGCACCGGAACAAGTATTCGAGTCAGAAAAACTGGAATCTTACATCGAACGCATATCCTTTTCCGATTCCGTCTGTGGCTCCGGTCACAACTAAAAAAGAAACAAGTTATTCAATAGCCGAAAGCATTTGACGAGAATCAGCAGCTTGCCAGCCCAGGCTCCAGTTTGTTTGAAGTTGACTGTCTTCCCCATTTGTTCAGCAAAATAATAGACGAAGACATTCTTGGCGGTGAAGTACAGAACTTTTCCGACGAAATACAGAACGACCAGAATACCAATGTTAGCAGCAATGGCCTGGAATGGACCCAAGAAGGAAAGCATGTATTCTAAACGAGCCATTTTTCGTAAGTTCCCCAAATTCGGGCGAATACCGTTTCCGTTTCCGTCAATTTTCGCATTAAAATTTCCGTCCAAACTTCAAACCCCGACTTGGGAAAGTAAACTGACAGTAAGGGGTCTGGTCGTCGTTACCAGTCCAGAGCTTCGCCGCAACTTGCTCCTGGTGCATATAAACAAAATGAACAAATCGTTTTCTTCTTCCTTCTTCGGGTCCAGCTCCAGAGCTGGGGAGTTCAGATCGATTGCCCCATGGTTTTACAGCACAATGGTGATTATAAACGCATCGTTTCGAAGATTGATGTGGTGATGCGAGAACAGCTGCCAGATTTACACGGGATTTTGTAAACCTTGCCCTTTTTTGTTCTGGTTTTTTATGGTGTGTGCATATTTTCTCCCTTGGCGTTTGCTGTATAAGTACAACAGTGTTTTTGGAGTTTTCAGGTCTGTTAATTGGAGTCTGACCAGATAATTAATCAATTAACCACGGCATCTGGAGCTGTGTTGCGTTCATTTCTCTTCCAAGCATAAAGCATGTGCTGCTGTGTTCTTCCCATTATTCTGATGTGATTTTCTACCAAGAATCAATCATGTTCCAGACGATGTCCAGCGTGCAAAATATTCAGAATGCGAAAGATCGTCAGCTCATGCCACCGCCAAAACTTCCTGCCACATTCCATGCGCCGAAAAAGCCGTCCTCACCAGCTCCTGTTGTTGTTCAGAAACCCAAAACTATAACACCTCTCAGCTTCGTTTCTAATACGGTGCAAAAAGGAACATTCGGCGGATATGCGAAAACGGGTGACGATGCCCAGAGGAAGACTGCTGTTACGTACGAAATCACCTACAAATATACCCGACCAAATTATGTTGTTACGGACGACCCGAATTTGTGGAATGATTCGCAGATGCTTGTCGAAGATGTGAACACGGAGGTTCCAAACGGCAACAAAGCTGAAAATGATGAAAAACCTGCTGATGCTTTTGTGAAAACCGACGAAAAGCCAGCTGATTCAACAGTGAATGATGAAGTGCTAGCTCCACCGGAAGTATCAGAGAAACTGGAAGATGTGCCATTTTTTCTCAATATTCTCGAGGGCAACGATTCAGATGGAGATGGAGACGCTGATCCGTCGGAAGTTGAGCGAATTATCCTTGGACTTGATACGTTATCCGAAATGACGGTTTCTACGGAGAATTCGTCATCACCGAAGAAGCGGAAGAGTCGTTCAAAATCGGAATCTTCAGATAAAGATAAGGAAAAATCTGAGAGGAAGAAACGGCATAGCAAGCACAAGAAGAGGAAAAAAAACGACGACGATTTGGAAGCAGGAGAAATCCCTGAAAAGAAGTCGAAGAAGAAGAGTCATCGGAACAAGGAGAAGAGCTCGTCTCACAAGAAGAAATCTTCTTCATCGGAAAAGACAATCAAGTCACCTCCATCCTTGATTTCAGAGCGACTGGAAAAACTTACGGAGCCGTTGAGTCCTGAACGAGCCGACGAAGTCCCTGAAAACGTTATTCCATCAAATCCCTCAATATCTTCATCGAAGGACAAAACAGCCACGGTTTACCGGAATGGTCCCGAAAGCCCGCGACGAAGAAGCACCACTAAAGAAAGAGATTCACCCAGGGGATCGGAAGATAGGTTCAGTAATCGTGATCGGTTTGAGACGAGACCAAGTGAGTCGCGCAGCGAATATTCGACAAGAAGTTCGTATTTCCAGCGACACCGTTCCGAAAGCAGACCGCGAGAAAGAGACCGAAGTTCCAGCGTTTCGTCACAGAAATCCGGCAAAGGTGACCCTGCAGTCAAAAATATTTTGGACCTCATCGAACAGCACATCACGAAAGAGGAGGGTCAGGTGCTATCAGGTAAATCGGTGTTTAAACGCTTGCTTCCTGAAATTGTTTTTAGAATTGATTTTCACAAATTATCCAGGATACAAAATATCGTATTAGATGGTCAATATTATGAATACCATATATTATACCAATATATATACCAATATTATGAATACCATGAATATTATGAATACGGTATATGAACTCAAATTACATTATACCTTATGCACCATATTATGATAAGTTATATCAATCAAGTTATATCTGTTGGATTTTATAATATTATATTAATATTCTAGATTCGGATTCCGAAACTGAAAGTGTGGCTTCGATATCCGGAATGTCCGTTTTCAAAGATCAGCCGCCGACTTCTGAGTCGCCGGAAGCCAATTCCAAACATCGGCGAAGATCTTCAGTCCATGAACGGCGTGAAAGTGGACATCGGTCACAATCAAGAAGATCAGATCATCGGAACGATCGTTCCGTCTCACGCTCTCGCGGAAAAGAAAATCCTCCTCGGCGTCGACGTTCCCTTTCACCTCTCAACCATCGCAGGAGAACTTCACGATCTTCGCCGGAAAGACACCGAAGACGCTCCAACTCACCCTCAATGTCCGTTTGTTCCCGAAGTCGAAATCTGGGAAGACCAACCCGAAGACATCGAGCCTCGTC
>JAQIWT010000811.1:0-14875 GCA_034696485.1 Isohypsibius dastychi | reverse complement strand
GGCTGGCGATGTGGCAGGAGGCGGGTCGAACTTTGGTGGTCAGAATTGATTATGTGGTGGCGGTGCAATAGATCTTTTAATTGCATTTTTGAGAGCCGCTCTTATTGCCACTCCGAAACTGTGTCGAAGTAGCAAGGTAGTTGTGCCTTCGACCACCCGTCAGCCTCCGATCATTGCGTCGTGAGCCACCACGCTCCCAACAAACACCCACCTTCAAAACCAAATACAATATTCTTCAACCACTCCACTCTTAAGCGTAAGCACATCCATATTATACCCTCCCATTCCTTCATGGTGGCAGCGCTCGACAAACAAAGATGAGAACTATATAAGCAAGCAGAGAATTTTCAGTTGATATTTATGAAATTTTTCTTCCTGCCTATCCTTCTTACTTCTCTTTGTCTTTTTACCTCGGCAGCTCAATCCGAGATCCTGATTGGTGTCTCCCTCCCTCTTACCGGTGCAGTAGCCGAATATGGAGTTGCCGTGAAAAATGGCATCGAATTGGCTCAAGAGGAACATTCAAATCTTTTGAAGGGAGTACGATTTGTCTTTGAAGACAACCGTTATGATAGTGCCACTGCTTTAACCACTTTTAATAAGTTTCGCAATCGAGGAGATATCGCCTTGATGATGATGTGGGGACATGGTCCGAATCAAGCAATAGGCCCGGTCTCAGACAATGCAAAGATACCTGTCATTGCAGTCACCGCTCAAAGAGATGTCACCAAAAATCGACCCTATATGATCCGTTTTTGTTATTACGGAGAGCAAGCGTCGCATTTGTTGCTCCAATATTTCCGCAAAAATGGAATGAAGAAAATTGGTATCGTAAAAACGGAATTAGCATTTATCAATTCCATCATTGATGGCTTGCAGCAAGGGCTAAAGGCTGATGAACGCCTTGAATTAATTGATACCTATCAATTGGGCGACATCGATTTCC
This sequence comes from Isohypsibius dastychi, assembly GCA_034696485.1. Taxonomy (NCBI): domain Eukaryota; kingdom Metazoa; phylum Tardigrada; class Eutardigrada; order Parachela; family Isohypsibiidae; genus Isohypsibius; species Isohypsibius dastychi. The sequence goes on along the minus strand of JAQIWT010000811.1, from coordinate 13,929 downwards.
GGTCCAGTATCTTAAAGCTCCAACGTAAGAGTTTTGATACCATCGGAGTATTTTTGGCAGGTGGACAAGTCAGTCAATTCTACCGGCAGATGGGCGAGAGAAATTTCTCACCTGTGACATTTGGAACCGATTTTTTTGATAGTAGAGAGGAGGTACGGCAATCAGGAGGACAGATGGAAGGCGCGGTATTTGCGGCGCCCTTTGTCGATAGCGGTTTTATTGATCGTTATAGAGGGAAATTTGGGAATGACCTTCAAGTACCTTGGGCAGCGAATGCCTATGAATTCGCTCATCTTATTGGTAGAAGGGTAGAAAGTTTACAGAGTCCCCCACATGGAGAGGAACTTCTGACTCTTTTCCAAAAACCTGGAATACAGAAGGGAGTGATCGGCGAATATGAATACCAACAAACGGAAAATGGAGCAGCATTTCATATGCAAGTCGTTACGAAGAAAATCACCAGAAATGGAATAGAGGTTATCCACTGACATGCACAAAGATCTCACCAAAGTCGCCGATCTCACCAAGGAAGATGCATCATCAATCGTTGCTAAGGCGTTTGAGTTCAAGGAGACCTATGATCGAGGGATTCGACGACAGAATCTTCTCGATGGGAAAGTAGTAGCAATGATCTTCGAGAAACCTTCGCTTCGAACGAAGGTGGCATTTGAAGTCGCTACTACGTATCTTGGTGGAACTCCGGTTTTTCTTTCGAGTGAGCAGATCTTATCGAGTGGTCATCATCAGCAAGGAAGAGAATCTATTCCTGATATTGCAAGAAACCTAGAACGATTCTGCGATCTCTTGATTGCGCGTGTCTATCGCCATGAAACGATTCAGCAGCTTGCCCAGGTTGTTTCAAAACCGGTTGTGAATGCTTTATGTGATGTGCACCATCCCTCTCAAGCGTTGGCAGATCTCATGGCCATACGATGGCATTTGCCTGATCGATCAGACATACATGTAGCATATGTGGGAGATGGAAATAATGTCGCTACCTCTTTGATGCAGATGTGTGCTCTTCAGGGGATTCATTTTTCAATCGCTTCTCCAAGGGGTTTCGATCTTCCTTCTGCCGAGCAAGCGATAGGGAGGCAATTTGCCGCCCTCAGTGGTGCTAGCCTCAGATTCCTTGAACATCCAGCGGAAGCCCTGATTGATGCAGATGTGGTCTACACCGACACGTTCGTCTCTATGGGACAAGAAGAGGAACGAGCCTGCCGTTCGGAAGCATTTCGAGGTTATCAAGTCACAGAGTCGATGATGAAACATGCCAAGTCAAAAGCCCTTTTCATGCATTGCCTCCCTGCTCATCGAGGAGAGGAGGTGACCGATGGGGTCATGGATGGGGCAAGTTCCATTGTTTTCGATCAGGCTGAATGCCGTCTCCATATTGCGAAGGCAATTCTGGTCCACCTCCTCCGTTGATATTCCCTTCCCCTAAAGGTACCCTATAACCCTCTCTGCCCCGAGCTTGGATTCCGAGTCTTATCATCATGAGTGGCGAGATCGGAAGGCACTTCTACCGAGGAATTTACATGACGGAAAATAAGAAAGCAGCGTTGATCAGTGTTTCGAACAAGGAGGGACTGGAAGATTTCGCCCAAGCATTGGTTGAGTGTGGATATACTCTTTTGGCTAGTTCCGGTTCGGGGAAGGCGTTGGAGTCGTGGGGAATTCCGTACACTCCTATTGAGGTTTACACAGGGCAACCTGAAATTCTTGATGGACGAGTCAAGACCCTTCATCCAAAAATCCATGGAGGTCTTCTCGCAAAGAGAGATGATCCAAAGCACATGAAGGAGTTAGAAGCACAGGGAATCTGGCCAATTGATATTGCCGTAATCAATCTTTATCCATTTTTAGAACAAGCTGCTCAAAAAGAATCATTGCCATTCGCCAAGATGATTGAACTGATCGATGTGGGAGGACCCACGATGATTCGAGCTGCTGCAAAGAATCATCGCTTTGTTCTCCCTGTCCTGGATCCAAATGACTATCAAGAAATTCGTCAGGCTCTAAAGTCAGGTGAGATTCCATCTCCATTACGTCAACGTTTGGCTGCAAAGGTGTTTGCCTTCACTGGAAGATACGATTCTGAGATAGCGAAGTTTCTTGCTCCACCAAATGAAACGTCCTTTCCCGAAGGAGAGACGATATCTCTTCAGAAAGCGCAGGATCTTCGTTATGGAGAAAATCCCCACCAAAGTGCTGCGTTTTACCAGTCTCAAGAAGCCGCTGCTCAACCTTGGAGCCAACTCCATGGGAAGGCACTTTCCTACAACAACCTCCTTGATGTTCATGCCTCTCTGAGAATTTTGGGGGATTTCTTAGGAGATGATCCAACGGCGATTATTATTAAGCATACCAATCCATGTGGTGTGGCTATTCAATCCAATCTCCTCTCTGCCCTCCGTGAGGCGAAAAAATGCGATCCACGGAGCCATTTTGGAGGGATACTTTCGTTCAATCGAGAAGTCACCTTAAACGTAGCGGAGGAAATCCGTGAAGATTTTGCCGAAGTTATTATTGCTCCATCTTTCGCCCCGGATGCGCTTGCTCTTCTTCGAAAGAACAAAAACCTTCGTTTGGTTCAAGTCGACCCCTCTCTGCCCGTTGCCCTTTCCCATGATCGTGAGGTTCGTTCTATCATTGGTGGATACCTCATTCAGCAGAGCGATCGGACTCCTTCGGATCTTCTCACTGAGATGACGGTCAGTTCGCGAGTCCCATCTTCCAATGAACTTCTCGATCTTTCTCTCGCTTGGAAAATCACCTCTCATGTGAAATCCAATGCGATCGTGATTGCGAAAGATCGTATGATCATCGGGGTTGGGGCAGGGCAGATGAGTCGTATTGATTCCGTGGAGATTGCGATTTCAAAGGCTCAGTCACATGGTCATTCTCTCGCAGGAGCCGTAGCTTCTTCGGATGCTTTTTTCCCGTTTCCCGATTCTATTGAAACATTGGCGAAAGCCGGTGTCAGTGCCGTAGTCTCTCCAAGGGGTGCGAAACGGGATGACGAGTCAATAAGCACCGCGAATTCTCTGGGAGTTTCCTTGTTGTTCACTGATGAACGACATTTTCGACACTAACGGAAGTCTTACACATAGGAAGGAAACTCAAACATGAAGGTCTTGGTTATTGGATCAGGGGGCAGGGAACATGCCCTTGTTTGGAAACTCTCCCAGTCTCCGAAGGTGACGCAAATATTTGCAGCCCCTGGAAACCCAGGTATTGGTTCTATCGCTCGAAATATTTCTATCGCTCTTGATGATGTGGAGGGTTTGCTTCAATTCGCCCTTTCTGAAAAATTTGATTTGGTAGTGGTAGGACCCGAATTGCCTCTCTCTCTAGGGATTGTCGATCGATTTCAATCAGAAGGTATCCGCATCTTTGGTCCCTCTCAAGCAGCGGCTCAAATGGAGGCATCAAAAGCCTTCTCAAAGATGATCATGAAGGAAGCACAGATACCCACTCCTTCGTGTACCGTAGTGCAAAACAAAAATGAAGCAGTGCATTATTGGAAGTCTATTGGTGCTCCTCTTGTTCTGAAGGCAGATGGATTAGCTGCTGGGAAGGGAGTGTATGTTTGCCATACGGATGCACAGGTTCAAGAAGGAATCGACGCCCTCTATGCTCACAGCGAGGAACGAACTGTTTTGATTGAAGAGTGTATTGAGGGAGTCGAGGCTTCATTTATTGTTGCTACGAATGGAAAAGATATTATCCCCCTTGCCCCATCTCATGATTACAAGCGTATCTTTGAAGGGAATCGTGGCCCGAATACAGGAGGAATGGGTTCTCTCTGTCCAACTTCCTATGTCACTGACGAGAGTATTTCGGAACTTACAGAGCAATTGATCCGGCCTGTTCTTGTTGCTCTTGCTCAAAGAGGGATTCGATACACGGGCTTTCTTTACGCAGGGCTTATGATCAGCCGGTCTGGAGAAGCACGAGTAATAGAATTTAATGCTCGTCTTGGCGACCCGGAAACCCAGACTATTCTTCGTCAAATGGACTCTGATCTATTTGACCTCTTATTTGCGCTCTCTAATGATGAAACTTCTCCACCAACACCTGTTTGGAAGAAGGGAGTGACGGTATGTGTTGTTCTCGCATCCGAAGGATATCCAGAAAGATCCTCGCAAGGGGAGGTCATCACGGGAGTGGACTTAGCCGAGATGATTTCAGGGGTGAAAATATTTCATGCGGGCACTCAGAGAGGTACAAAAGGAGAGTTGATCACTCATGGAGGACGAGTTCTCAATATCACTGCATCGGAGGCTGTCCTTGAGCAAGCACTTCTGAAAGCTTATCAAGCTTGTGACATGATTCAATTTCGAGGAAGACAATTGCGCCGTGACATTGGAACAGATAATAGTCAGAGGGCAGAAGGGTAGCTTTTGGCTCTCCTGCATGTCTCGAGATTCCAGAATCTTTCTCTGTGATAAGTGTGCAGCACTGGAAGGTGAGCAGATCTTTCCGAAGCATTTTATCTTTCTAATAGAAATCTTCCCGTGACTTACGAACATTTGTACGGATTATCTCCACTACATGAAGAGGTTCCCTACCGGAGACGATTTCTTTCTCGAGAAGAGGATTTTCAAAAAATTGCCCGACAGCCTCTTTTCGACGTGGTGATTGTTGGAGGAGGAATTCATGGCGCTTCCATGGCGCGACTTTCCGCATTCAATGGCTTGAAGACTCTGTTGGTTGAGAAAGGGGACTATGCTTCACAAACTTCGAGTCGAAGCTCGAAGATGGCTCATGGAGGACTTCGGTATCTTGAGATGCTGGACTTTCAACAGGTCATGGAAGGCATTCGAGCAAGAGAAGACCTTTTTGAAGTCGCACCTCACCTAGTTCGCCCCCAACACTTCCTTCTTCCACAAAGAGGATCTTCGTTCTTTCAGTATGCAAAATTAAAACTCGGTCTATCATTCTACGATCTCTTTCTACGCAAAAAAGAGCTGCATCATCACTACTTGTCTCCTGACATGATTCCATCAGGGTCGGTATTCTTTCAGGATTCTCGATATAGCGGCTATTTTCAATTCACTGATGGGATCATGGAAGATACCCGGCTCGTCCTTGAGCATATTCTCTCTGCTCGACAAGAAGGGGCTACCTGTTTGAACTATTGCCGATTCAATTCCGCCAAACACGAAGAAGATGAAACGGTAAGTTTTGGAATAACAGATACTCTGACTGGTCAATTTTACACAGGCCGAACGGGGATCGTAGTAAATTGTGCGGGTCCTTGGGCACCAACGATTGGTCGCATAGGAAAATCTCAAGATCTCAAGGTAAGGTATAGCCAAGGGGCACACCTTCTTTTTTCTTTCCCTTGGAATGGGCCTGCTCTTATGCTTCCGATGTCTGAGAAAGGGCGATACTATTTTGTTTGGCCTCATGCAGCGGGAACTCTTGTCGGTACCACCGAACGAGAAGTGTATGAACTCTCCGAAGACCCATCTTCCGCTCCCGAAGAGATAGAAGAGATCCTTCAGCGACTCAAGCACGATCTTCCTCATCTCCCATTTTCTCGCGAAACCCTCCACTATACTTATGCGGGAATACGAACTCTCCCGATGACCTCCTCTTCATCCGCCACAAGCAAGATCTCTCGTCGACATCAATGGATGTATAGCCAAGGAATGCTCACTCTTCTTGGGGGAAAGTACACCACGGCTTCTTGGACTGTCTATGAAGGACTAAAGAGAATTTGGAAACTCGCGAATCTTACGAGGCCCCTGTATCATCTCCGAGGACGCAAACTTCCTGGTGGTTTTATAACACCTTCTGCTTGGGAGGAATTTCAAAAGAGATGCACTTCTCATCAAGTCTCATCTGAGATTCAGGAAGGGGTGTACCGTCGCCTTGGTTCTCGGGTTCAGCACTTTGACGATGAGGAAGATTTTTCTGTCGTCGGAAATTACACACTCCGAGGGGAAATCTCATTTGCAATTGAAGTTGAACAAGCCCATACCCTGGAGGATGTGATTCGAAGGAGAATCTTACTTGAATATCATCCGTCCATTACGATTCAACAGATCGAAGAGATCGCAGCGGTTGCACAGGATATCAATCCCAAAGGACACTACTCCAACGAGATTGGGGCATATATAAAAAGATTAACTGATCTCAAGAACCTTATGATGAATTCCTAAGACTTCTTATCGGGATTGTGTGCCTCTTCCGAAATGATTCCTTCCCCCTTGCTTCGCACTTTGAGTCGCCCCTCGGAGATCAATCACGGTACGACTCTCTGTAGGATTTTTCGGCGTACTCTTATTTGCTTTTCCACGTCTTTGCACATCCGGCGGTACGTAGAAATTTCTGGAAGAATCTTGATATCCCCCATAAGGTTGCTGATATTGATTCGCTTTTCGTTCTCTTGTGCCTCCTGAGCTGGCATCAGATCCCATGGACCCAGTTCCTATTTCAGGTCTTGCCGCATAGGCAGGAGTAGGGGAGCCGATCAAAGAAGCCCCTATGAAAAGGAGAGAAGAGAGAACGGATCGTATGAACATATTCTGAGACGGATAATTCGTAATAATTCTCATAATGCCTCTATTTGCTTATGATTAGGGATTATAGATAATGTTCTGAAATAAGAACATGAGCCATGATCCGCTTCAATTCAAGAGAAGGAAGGATATTTAGGGGAAATTCCTAACATAATAGGGGTGGAGAGAGCTTTGATCCTAATTAACCCTAAAACAGCTACCTGTTTTAGGGTTGCAAGATAATCTTTCCGAACTGCTTCCCTTCTTCAAGAAACTGCAACATCTGAATCCCTTTCGAGAGAGGTTCTACTCGATCAATGAGAGAGCGAATAGGGAAATGAGTGTAGCACTGCATGGCGTCGATGAAATCTTGCCTATTCCCCATAGTGGATCCAATGAGTGAGATCTGTTTGGAGAAAAGTACTCGATTATCAAAGTTGAGTTCGTGGCCTTTGGTGTTGCCAACGGTTACGATTCTTCCTCCCCTAGTACAAGCACGAAGGCTCTTTGAAATCGTTTCAGCCCCAACATTATCAATGACGACGTCGACTCCACGCCCTCGGGTCATCTTTACAATCTCTGCATGCCAGTTTCGATGTTCCTGATAATCGAGAACGTAATGTGCCCCAAGCTCTTCTGCTTTTTTCTTTTTCTCTTTGCCGCCAGCCACACAATACACCGTTGCTCCTGCATGTTTGGCAAGCAAGATAGCAAGAGAATTCACCCCTCCTCCAGCGCCAACAATAAGCACTGATTCTCCGGCTTGCAGACCCGCTCTTCGAATGAGCATTCGCCAACAAGTCATGCCTACTAATAAGGGAGCTGCTGCTTCTTCAAAGCTCCAATTCTCTGGAATTCGAAATACATTGGCTAAAGGAACCGTAGCATATTCCGCCATGCCTCCTGGGACTTGTTCTCCGATGATCCTATAGTTTGGGCTTAAGCTTTCTTCTCCTTGGCGCGTCCATTCATCTTCTCCCGTAACAAAACCGGGACAAACCATAACTCTTGTTCCCGAAGGAAGGCCCTGATCAGACCCAGTGGATACTACTTCTCCTGCGATATCACTTCCTCCAATGTGAGGCATTTCAAGATGAAGACCGTTCCATCCTCTTCGAACCCATATGTCAAGATGATTCAGCGCTACCGCCCGCACGCGTATCAGTGCTTCACCAGGTTTGACCACTGGCTCCGGAACTTCTGCATATTTGAGAACCTCGATTCCTCCATGACGTTCAAAAAAAATTGCCTTCATATCTTCCTCTTTTGATATAGGATTCCAATCCAATCGTTTACCTGAGACATTCGAATTTCCTTCCAGAGGGGAGAAACAAACCGCTCTCGGACAAGTCGAAACATGGACGTTGTAATGCCTGATAGAATTACAAAAGATCCGTCTTTGATCCTTCTTGCAAACTCTGGTTCTAGAAGCACCAGCACTTCCGCATAGATGTTCGCTACAATAAGATCGTATGGGGAGTCTTCCTCACGTGCGAGAGAAGTGGAGAACACAATCTGAGAATCCACTTGATTCATCACTGCATTATCACGAGCATTGTCGAGGGCGAGAGAGTCAATATCAATTGCGTGAACTTGTGAGCCATAAAGTTTGACTGCCCCAATGGCCAGTACTCCACTTCCTGTTCCCATATCAAGCACTCTTTGAGGAGGGCTCTCCTGTATCTCTGGTGATTGCATATAAGAGAGACACAGCTGAGTGGTCTCATGATGTCCAGTGCCAAATCCGAATCCTGGAACTAGGTAGAGTGTATGGGGATCCGATCCATCTGGAACTTCCTCGGAAGTAGGAATCGGAATTACGGTCAGTGCCTTCACTGTGGAATGTTCAAAAAGATCGGCACATTCCTGCACCCAATTCTTGTCCTCTACAACATTGCAAGAAACGATGTGAATGGGGAAGGGGAAGCTGAGAGTGGTGAAGAAGAGCCGAGGATCTGCCTTAGAGGCAAAGGAAAAGAATACCGATACGGTATCTTCCAAAATTTCACAACCATATGCACCTAATTCTAGGCATAAGGATGCTAATAGCTCTGCCTGAAATAATTCCAACGGCGCATCTTCACCACGAAGAATCGCTTGAAACCAGCGTTCGCTGTCTTGCTGCTGCATGGATGATCGCTATTACGTAAGCTTCGTAATAGCATTTACCAATTGTTGCTTCGGAACAGCCCCAACAATCTGTTCGACCACTTGGCCTCCCTTGAAGAAAACTAAATTAGGAATTCCTCGAACATTGTAATTGGTCGGAGTTCGCGAATTTTCGTCTACATTGAGTTTGAAGATCAGGATCTTTCCCTCGAACTCTTTGCCAAGCTCTTCTAGAACTGGCGCTATGCTTTTACATGGTCCACACCATGGTGCCCAAAAATCGACTAGTACGAGAATGTCCGATTTCAATACGTCGGTCTCAAAGGTACTGTCTGATGTCTCGCCTACTTTTCCAGCCATGATATGTACTCCTAAAGAAAACTCGGTACGAAACTGCCTTGCCATACAGCTGCATTACATTTATTCCGCACGTCCCCGAAGGTGCGAGCTTTAGCTTCCCTCATCTGCAAGCCTTGCTGTAAGACAAAATAGTCTGGTACCAAAACTTCTACGCTATGTAGATAAGTTGTCGATATTAATGATTTTTATCAATTTGAAATAGAAACTGCAATTCCTCTTGGTGGGAAATTGAGATTTTCTCTTCAAAATTGAAACGGTTTTCCTTGTTTAAGCGTCTTAAACTTTAAGACGGTTGAAGTAAGAGGGACTTACTCAACAACCCATCATTTCAGTAAAAAGTTGAACGCGCCAGGGGAGGAAATCATGACATCGCCATCAATCAAAAATGAACAAAAATTTTTCTCAGTTGACTCCTCGGACAATGGAATCACTTTTGGACAGCACCGGCCTCAAGGAAGTGGAGCTTGCCAGGAGAACCTTACCCTACGTCTTACTGAAGATAGACCGCCGCAACTTTCCCTCAGACGGCGATATCTTTATGATCAACCATCATCAGTCTCGCGACAGAACCCATTCTCGGAGCTGGAAGCGCATCTGATGAGACTTTCTCAAGCCGGAGTCTTAGGCACCTCAGAGATTTTTTTTGGGGTTCAATCGGATCCATTTTTCCCATTTCATGGAAAGTTTGATCCAACCATGAAGTTTCTTGAACTTTTCCAGAGGTATCTTCCTGGGATGCTTCATATTCAAACTCGATCCCCACTTATTGTGCTTGCGATGCCCATATTGAAAAAATTGGGTTCTAGAGTTTCTGTCACGATGGGAGTTGAAACCTCGGATGATGATATGGTCGCCCGATATACTCCGGAACTTCCTTCTGCTTCGGATCGCTTACGCTCTCTCATCGCATTGAGACGTTTTGGGATAGAAGTCCATATTCAAGTAAGTCCTGTGCTTCCTTATGGAGACTGGAAGAAAGATGCAAAAGGCTTTGCTGAAATATTACATCAACACGCCGACTCAGTTTCGGTGCTTCCCCTTATTGGAAAAAGCAATGTAGTCACCAAAGAAATTCGTCAGACCTCCTTGGCTCGAAAGCTTACGGCCTATCGTCAATACCATTGGCTGCGCCCCGATTCCGCTCAACCTCTTCGGGAGGCGTTGGAAAGCCTTTGTGCGCCAAAGCTTCAAATGCCTTCGAGGCCTCAATTGCAAAGTCGTCAATTAAGTATATTTGCAGCTTGAACCATCCCTCGAAAGGAGAGACAGTGAATGCTTTTATATTGGACAGCTTTACGAAGTGAAAGCGGGCCTCAAACAGGACAACAATTTGAGGCCCTAAAGAAAATATTAGGATTGGCTATTAGGAAGCAGGGAGAGGAGTTCAGCTACTTCTTGGGAAGGTCTTTGTGGAGTTCTTCCCTCGAAGATTTCTGTTAGATCCGTCTCTGATCCATAGAATGCTTTCATCTCACTCCCATCTCGAGATATGTTTGTTCCCGTAAGAGCAGCCCCTGCAAATGCTCCCTCTGTCCGAGTATAGGCGACCACTCCCGTGTTTGGAACATTGTAGGATTGATCGAAGGTCCCTGCGGTAACACTTACATCCGATCCCAACATAAATCTTCCATTACGGAGGGCTTGTTTTGCACGATCATCCATTAAAAATAGGACTACATCGGTATATTTGCCGCCTGCCTGAGCACCTATACTTCCACTATTCATATCAAGGAAGATTGGTTGACTCCATTTTCCCGCAGTACTTTTACACATGGCAATCCCGTTGCCATGGCTTCCTCCTACTACAAGTGCCGCAGTGGCTACCTTAGGGAAAATGGCTACACATTGAGCTTTTTGGGTGACAGATTGAGGAACAGGATGTGATCCGGTAACAATCTCTCGATATACTCGAGCAGCGTTTGAAACCGTGCCTTTATAGGTAGGAATGGAAGCATTATTACTCCCATATACCCGTGCATTAGTATCGGTAGGAACTTTCTTCACATTCATAGGAACTGAGTTCGACACTTCATCTTCCGTAATTCCTCCGACCCTTGATATTTCAGAGGCAGAATACGGGGCGGCAAAAGCTTGTGTTCCGATCATGGCGCCAAGAATACTGCTAACGATAAGAGACTTATGAATCATATCTACTCCAAATTGATTAAAATGAGATGCCTCTTCTCATGGAGGCATTTTTTCTGAAATAACAGAATAAGCTACCTTAGGGCGGGAGGAGTCTCTTTCATATGATCTAGGACAGCAAACTCGCTTGCGCTCGCTCAAGGGAGGATAGGGAAATAAGCTTGGGGTTTTGAAAGGAGGTCTAGTGGAGTACGCTCAATTCGGTTTCATTTTTATAAAAATACTGTCATGACTCGAGTTGCTCTTATTGATGGATACCGGACCCCTTTTCGAAAGGCAGGAACGGATTTTTCTTCTCACTCTTTTATCGATCTCGGAGTTCATGTCGTAAGGGGGCTGAAAGAGAAGCTTGCGCTTCAAGAGAATGAAGTAGATGAACTGGTATTTAGTACGGTACTTCTTGATCCGCGTACCCCCAATTGGGCACGAGAGATAGTTTTTCAAGCAGGCCTCTCAAAAAAACTTACCGCTCATTCGGTCTCAAACAATTGCATCAGTGGACTTGTCGCCGTCAACATGATCCGAGAAGGGATCCTCTCAGGCCGTATTCGATCTGGTATCGCGGGCGGCTCCGAATCAATGTCTCGCCCAACGCTTACTCTGAATCAAAAGGCCGAGAAGTTTTTTCTTTCTCTTGCAACAGCAAGAACCTTTCAACAACGGATGAAAATTCTGAGTTCGTTCCGTCCAGGCTTTATCCTTCCTCAAACTCCAAGTCCTAAGGAACCATCCACCGGACTTACTATGGGACAGCATTGCGAGCTTACGGTGCAGGAGTTAGGGATCTCACGCGAATGGCAGGATCAGATTGCATTTCAAAGCCATCTGAATGCGGCCCGTGCAGAAGAGGCGGGTTATCTCTCAGAAGAGATTCTGTCATTAGGAGCCATCTCGAAAGATGGGCTGATAAGAAAAGATACGACCTTTGAGAAGCTTGCCAAATTGTCTCCAGTCTTTGATCGAAGCGGGAAAGGGACATTAACCGCCGGGAACTCTAGTGCATTGACGGATGGAGCTTCCGCTCTTTATTGCATGTCAGAAGAGGAAGCAAAGAAACAGGGAAGGCCTATCCTTGCTTTTATCGAAGCCATAGAATTCGCCGCCATTGATCCAAAAGACGGCCTTCTGATGGCTCCTGTTATTGCGCTTCCTCGATTATTAGAACGTCAAAAAATTGCTTTGTCGGATATTGATCTTTTTGAGATACATGAAGCATTTGGTGGACAGGTCGCAGCCAATTTAAAGGTGTGGAAAGAGGGGTGGAAGAAACTTCCTGAAGTACACTCTATCGGAGATATCCCTCAGGAAAAGATCAATAGAAATGGAGGCTCAATTGCTCTTGGGCATCCCTTCGCAGCTACGGGAGGAAGAATACTGCTTTCTCTCGCAAGGGCGCTTCGTCGAGAAAAAAAGAAAACGGGTGTCATCAGTATCTGCGCTGCCGGAGGAATGGCGGGAGCGGTATTGCTTCGAACGGAGTAGGGTTTGGAGTTGATTTTATAATTTTGAAATATCGCAATGGCATTATTTAATATAGTTATTGAGGATATGCTCTAGGTTCATAAGGAGGGCAGAGACATGACATTGTTTACCCTCTTAAGATGTTTTCGTTAATACCGCCCATTATCATACCGATCATTTCTGTCATATTGATCCCGATCATAGGAATCTCGTGAATCCGGTCGGCTTCCATAACTGTCATTGCTTCGATAATCATCGCGGGGGCGATAATCTCCACTACCACCTCGAAGTTCATCAATCTCGCGACGTTGTCTACGGAGTTCTTCTTCTTGCCTACGGAGTCGTTCTTCTTGCTCGGTTTGTTGTTGATCTCCGCTGTCTTGACCATGGCCGATAAGTCCTCCGGCTAATGCGCCTGCGGCTCCTCCAATTGCTATTCCAGCTCCGGAGTTTCCTACTTGATTTCCTACAATTGCGCCCAATCCAGCGCCGAGAGCGCCACCACCTAAAGCGCCTTTCTCTGTTCCCGAGAGTTTAGGGGCATTTTCACATGCAGATAGGAGAGAGAGTGCGAAAAGAGAGATGAGGATATGTTTTTTCATAATATTTAAGGCACACAAGGTTTTCTGAAAGATGCGGTCGTCCGACGTTCAAAGCATAAATTCGAAATGATAACTGTTCAATATCTATCCTATGTCACGGTCGATTTCTTCAATACCCTCGCTGCAGAAGTATTGATTGAGCTGAGAGACGTCCTATCGAGATAAAAATTCGATCGCTATCTCTTGAAATGCTCCAAGCCTGATTTTTCCCATGGAGTTGTCAATTGAGTCACAAAAAAGTAGGGTAAGCGCATGGGATGGAATATATTTGGACATAATAAACCAACACCCTTATCGAAGGACAAGATCCAATCTTCCGAGATGAAAGTCGTAGAGATTTGCCCGAATTGTCATCTTCGCTCTACCTTGAATCCGTATTATACGATTACGATTGGAGTTACTGATTGGGCTCCGATGCTCTTTGTCGGGATGGTGGTCGTTGGAGTCGGACATTTATTGGAATTTCATTTTTTGACCAATGTCCTCTTTTATTTGCTTGCCGTTACCCCTCTTATAGCGGGTTTTTCAAAACGCCAACTTTGTGAGCAATGTGGTTTTCATTTCCACCAAGATGAAAAGGGACAGATAAGCAAAGGTACAGGACAAAAAGGCCCGTTTTCTAAGGATTAAGGGATAAGTAATCTTCTCGAAGCGGTGCATTTCTCTCCCGTCCTAAAAAAAGTCTACATCAGTAGTAGTAGCAAGAGGGGGGCACGGGGGGAGAAGTCCACATGTGGACA
>JAQIWT010000810.1:0-14895 GCA_034696485.1 Isohypsibius dastychi | reverse complement strand
TCGAACGGCGCCCAAATGGGCTCTTATTACGGGGGGGCTTTTATTTCGGGGGGGCTCTTAATTGAAGAATTACGGTAACAGAGAAAGTGATTTTGTATCAGCCCTTGAACTATCAGTTCTAAAACAGTGATGACATGCTGAGGGGATGCTCTGGAGGCGAGTGCCGAACCACAGAGGAGTGAGGCGCGTTTGATAATCATTGGGTCCTACAATTCTCTGTGGGGACAGTGAGTACCATAGGCAAGTGTAGCGTTAGCTCAGAACCTCTTAGTTTGAAGTAGCTTGAAGAAGTATGTCACGCAAAAGAATAATGCATTGAACCTAACCAGTGTTTTTCTAACCTTCTGCTGCAAAGAGAATTGAATTCAATGAATGAATCATTTTCCTAAATTCAAAGGAAATTTTCTTAAATTTCCAGAACATTTCGCCCTGCTAGAAGGCGATAAGTTCTAGCTTCATCTCGGCTTTAGATCCCTGAGCTTTGTACGACATTTGAATGTGAGAAACGGATTAGTTCTCCCAATTGAATTAATATTTATATTTTCATTTCAATTTGAATTTCAGCTGAATGCCCATCAGGTCAGACAGTTTGGCAAAAGTTCAACCAACCCTTAACGTGTTGCTCCACTTTTTGGTTGCAGATTGTACTGAGGGGAATTTGAAATCGAACTCATTCTGTACACGGACCGGTGCAATCCATCAGCATGGTAACAATGGGTAGTATAAGGCCAGGGGTTCGACGCACTGTGTTCAAGTTTTAATTTTCGATTGATTGACCACTTCGCATTTTTTTATAAACATTTGCGACTCGTTATGAGTTGACAGGCTGTTGGCAGAAGCTAGTATTCTTCCAATCAACGTTTTAGTAGCTATAATGAATGAAGAGATCTCTGTTACTCGAAATAGCGCGTAGCAGTAATAGTATTATAATTTTCGTTACCCAGGGATATCAACAACCTCCGACCAGAAGTTATGACTATTATTTTCGAGAACCTTGATTCCGACAATCTCAAGCGAATTGAATGGTAATTTGGCCAAAAGCAGTTTTCTTGTCAATATGATCATCCTTCACTTTTGTAGCGCTTGCAAAGGATGGATGTGAATTATTCGAGGAAACACAAGTTTCGAGTTACCTCCGTACCACGCCACAATATCGCACGATTACTGGCCGACACCCTGTAGCGGCTGCTTTACAAAATTTCGCCGATCGGTCAAACCAGATTTTAAGGTTTTGCATTTGAAAGCTCATACGCCTCTGGTAGACTCCCAGAGCGCTCATTTGAAACTGAGGATGCCGTTGTTTGGACTGCACTATTTCCAGTCCATACTGCAACATCTTGGCGCAGAGGTCTCCAAAGTTGACATCGTTGTATCTGACTGTTACGTTGACTGTAGATCATTGAATGGACGCTATTTCACAGCAGACACCCGAAACATCCGGATAACTCGCTCGGACATTCACGCGAGTCGCTGGGCCGGAATGTTCCATGACTCTACACTGTCTTTTGAAGAATTGTGGTTACAGAGCTTGGGTAAAATGCCTGATCAGACCGTGAACCTATTTCTTGCCGAGCATGGTCCACTGACGAGGGCCCAAGCGGCTATATTGCGCGAATTCGAAAGACGTCTTACAGACGATGGGGAACCGAATATGGAACGTATTCACCGTTTGGCCGATCGTATCTCCCGTCTCATACGGTGAGCATGGATGGGATGGTTTCTTCTGGTTTTCATTTTAATGTCATTCCATGAGATGTGTAGATGGATATGATTCGTTTGGGCGCTGAAGACGATCGCTAATGGAGCACATGTTTCCAAGTACACGACTCATGCACTGCATAGTTCGATGCACTTCGTAAAGCGCTGGTAGCTCCTTGATATGGTCGTGTTGAACGGGAAAAGTTCACTTGCATTGATTTGTCTGAGGTTGAAAAAGGGAGAAGGATGTTAAAATTCAAGCGGTTAAGAGTTATTGATTCAGGTGGGTGACGCGATTTCGGGTGGTGGGAGTTTCTAACCTGGTTGTACTCCTGTACTTCTCCTTGCACACAGCGAAATTTGGAAGCCGCTATTTCGGTTTCATAAAGCAACGCACCTTCAGAGTTTGTCAAATTGACACTCATTGATGTCATGTAACTCATTTGTTGTAAGATCGACATTCGACAACCATCTTGGTAGTCAATGTCGACACGGTATGGCAAACAGAAGGTACGTACGGTAGTACTCTCAGGTGTTCACGGGATCTTCAGTTTCCCCTTCTTTGTTCATTTATTTCATCTGGATTGCTGCTGCTGCTAAATTTGTAATCACCATTTTGGTGGTTAATGCTTCCATCAGAATGTCGTTAAGCCAAAGCGCTCTGCTTGTTGGCTTGTGAAATCCTTCTTTGCCGTCCAACCAACAGGTGGGCAATTCGCCTTTCCCCTTCACAAGCGTCATTCCCCGAGATTCCATTTTGAAACCGCCGACATCTTGAAGTCTTCCATAAAGTGATGTCACTCAGGTGAATGCGAATGGGCACCTTGTAATCGGTGGGCGTGGGTGGGCTGTGGGTGGGCGTGGGTGGGTTTCTTTAGATTATCAGAATTTCATGTCCTTTTATAATTCAATTATTATTGTTATTTTATTATTCAAATTCTCACATTGAATTTGGCGTAATTGTATTCAGCAGCAAGTTCTAACTCGATGTTGACCTCACTGTCTGTAGTTCGAACACACAAAAACGACTTGCCCACATCGCCATGATAAACATGACCATTCATGCCATTTGTGCTCTTGGAATTATTAGTCGAACTGATGGACAGCTGAGTGTTCCTCTCTCTGGAACGGCCACTGCAAATAGTGGACCTTTAAACACAAAAGCGTTTGACATAAGTCTAGATGGGCCGTAGTTTTGGTTCTGGCAGGAATTGCCTTTGGACATCTTCAACGATCTCAATATTCAGTTAAACGGTACTATATTGACAACCCATGGAAATATTTGCCTCGAATGAGGCCGCCATGTCACCGACTATGTCAAACCCCATTGGATGGCAGAATGTTTCAGAGTCGACCATGCAGTATGCAGAAGGGCCTGTCACACACCTTACAGTTTGCACTCCAGCTTGCCAAATCGGTGATTTTGTCCTGCGTGGATGGTTGGATTATGCTTATCAAAGAGCGATCGGCCAGAACGTGCAGGAATGAGCACTCACCGTTCGGGCGGACGGAAATAATGCTTTCTGGGTAGAGTTTTCTCTTTGTAGTTACTCATCTAGGATTGACGACTAGTTGGCATGCACTCGACCAGAGGGCTACATTCCAGCGAAGGTTTTGGCTGATATGAACCATATCTGCACGGTAATGATCAGGTAGTCGTGACTATCTTTGGCTTGTCTCGCTGTCTGTATCATTCATGCAGAGTATTTAAGCTGTTCGGTCACCATCAGTCTGTATGGTTTTCCATCTAGCCATCAATTTCCATCTCTTTCCCATCTCTGCTCTGTATTTGCCTCTATAGCTGGTTCCAATAAGTAAAGTCTCACGTCCTTTTCTCCCAGTTAAAATCCACTCGCTACACCAGTGTGCCTGCAAAGCTTTACTGAACAGCTGTCTGAATGACAACGGTTACCGTGAAATGAACATCGTGGCTTACGTTCAACTCCAATGAGAAATTGCTGAGCTTGACCACCAGCCTGAACAACCTGAGACGGTGGAATACTTCCAAAAACGGTAGCAAGTGGAACCAGAAGTTCTCACGAGGCCAACTGAGCAACCTGCCGAAGTGACGACGGTCGACCGTGAAACCACCGAAGTAGATTTAAGTTTACTGATGAAGCGACACTACAGCTGGAAATGGCTGACACTGATTGCTACAAAAAGCCAGTTGAAGAGCTTCGGCCAGCCCGCGAAAAGCCCAGTGAAAAAATGTCACTGAAGATGTTATTACGCACTGTCCCTTAAGCCCGACCTTGACCGTGGTCCCAGACCTGAACGAAAAGCCCACACGAACCCACCAGTTGCCCACAGAGGTTACACTGATTGCTGTAAATAAAGCGATGTTCGAGACACGGAGCTTGTCGTCGGAGGACACATACTCGATACTCATTCTGAGAATTACAGATCAGACACCGAAAAATTCTACACCCCATCCCGAGGCAGCTTGGGGAGCTTAACAGCGTTGCACATCCGTGGATCAAAAGAGCTGGATTAGGAATCCGGTCAATCTATCGTCCATGCCCGAAGAGGAAATGACAGGTGACTCAGTTACTGAAACGTTCAAAAGAATGCTCTAGATTTGTACCGGCCTGGGACTTTCGTGATCCCGTATGCGACTGGGACGGTCACGTCGGAGGGAGTGAAAGGCTCATTCCAGAAATCTGGTTGCCCCAAGAACATCAGCCCTCCACCTTGCCTGATTACATGCCAGCATTCACCTAACCCGTACCTGAAAGCGACATCGGCTCTTTCATTCTCGGGGCGACGGACACCAAATTTGTCCCAACCAAAGAATATATTAAGCACCTGATTAAACCTATTAAGCCCAGTGAGGAAATGGTAGCTGAAGATGGAAGTTCAGATTTCACCCACTGTGGCTGAATAGCCGCCCTGACCTTAGTCTCGTACCTGAACCTACAGCCCACACAATCCCGCCAGTGGACCACAGACGTCACACCTGTTGCTGTAGGTGAAACGATGTTCGAGCACAAGCAGCTTGTCATCAAAGGGCACATACTACGATACACGTTTCAAGATCTGCACACCTGACACCGAAGAATTCTACACACTCTGAGGCAGTTTGGCGAGCTTAACAGCGTTACACATCCGTGGATCTGAAGAGCTGGCAGAGGAATCGACTCCGATCAATCTATCGCCGATGCCAGAAGAGGAAATGACAGGTGAGTCGAATACTGAAAGGCATCAAAAGAATGTTTTGAATTTGTACCGGCCTTGCACCGTATGAGCTCACCGGACCACAACTAGCAAAATTAGTTTCGCTTCTCTAGTCATACAAGCATACATGTTGCAGAATCTACGGTTGTTTCGCACATTCTGATACAAGGCCAGCACCGACCACAAGCGAGGAAGATGCCGTCGAGGAAGATGCCCTCGAGGAAGGTCCGGTTGAGTTTCAAAGTCAGCATTTTGAGGAAGTGGCACCACCCGAATATGGCAATTTTACCTCAACACAAAAAGAATCAATGGAGTCCCAGATTGTCACTGGTTCGAATGTCGCCCAACAAGACATAAAAAGCAAGGTTGAAAAACTGGCCAAGACTGTTGTCACAGAAGTGCAGCCTGAAAAGCAGTCTGAGAATTTGATCAAATCACACCCCTTTCTTCAGCAGCCGACTTGGCATCGCCGTGGATCGTTCATGAAAACCATTCCCACTTACTCCGCCAGTCTTACCGCGTCTTATTCCGTTGATTCAACAACCAGTTCAGTCACTGACTCACAACTCTCTCTCTATCTGTAACCCTCAAATCTTCTGAAAATACATGCGAAGGTGCTTCATGCAAGAGTTCGAACCAATACTCAAACCCTGATAATGATGATGCTTCACGCAGAGGGAATTCAACGGTTTCATGCTCCCATCGACCACCAGTTCCGATCTTCCCGTGGTCTAACAACAACTTTACCAAGCGCGCTTTCAAAACGAACCTCCTACGTTCACTTGACATCGTGTTTGTGCAACACCGTACGCTGTCTCCAGCTTGCATACATATGTTCCAGCGCCCTCTCGGAAGACTTACGCGATGAATGGTTCATATAAACTAGTTTCGTCATGGTACAGAGTGGTGTCTTCATTCTGGGTAACGTTTAGGTATTCGTGGAAACATCCAGCTTCTTTCATAGGTTTGGAATCAAACTGGCAAGTCATCAGCACTGACTGTCCATCCAACACTGCTAGAACTGGAGCAAGTGACGCAGTGACAACTGGAGCCTCCGAAACAGCGACTGCTGGGACAGCAGAAACTTTTTGGAGAACAGACTCCGCTAACACTCGCAACGTTTTCTGATGAATATTGCAATTGTGACTTATCAACCACATCGATTAACTGGGTACCTCTTTCGCTTTTGGTGTTTCATTCAAGGTCTCTGACATCTCAACCGTAGTTTTCCACACTGACCCAGAGTCTCTCCGTGATCAGGGACTTCTTCAGTTTGATGCACTGTAAGTTCTTCAATGATGACTACAGTTATCACGCTGTTCAGCTGTTCTTCGGTTGTCTGATCTGCAGTGATGGCGCCCTTGGATTTCTTCAAAGAATTCCTCACTGACACCAGACTATTCCGTCTGTTCCAGTTGGGGAGTGGGAGATGGTAGCTCTTCCACAATGTAAGTTCAGAACGGTTCTTAAACACAACCTGTTCAACCACAGTTTCCGAATCCATTTCAGTACTCGGTAGCTCTCGGGAAACCATTTTAAAATTCTCGACAAACTCGGTTTCAGGTGGATTGGTGATCTTTGTGGATTATCGAATTTCTGGTTGGGCAAGTTCTACGTTCATCATTGTGAATTCCTCCACAGGAACTACTTGACCAGTCTTGATTTCAGTGATTGATTCGAATAGGGTTGATTTTTTTCCTTGAATAGTCTCAGTTTCACTTTACACCAGCTTGAATACTATACTTCTTTCTCGCTTAGTTCAGCGGGTTCAAGTGGCTGGTCGGCAGGTATAATCTGAGATTGAGCACGTTCCAGTTGAGCAACTATTTCTTCCAGCATCTCGTCGTCAAAATTCTCTTGTCCAACTCGAGACCTGATGGATTTCGGTGATTCCCAGGGATATCGACTTCAATCCGTCCTGTGGTACTATTTCAACTTTCTGCTGGAAGTTTGTGGTAACATCCATTTCTTCCGTGAATTGTGGCTTAGTTAAAGATACCTCCACAGATGTCAGCTCAGGCGGTTATTTTTGAGCGGGAATTATTTCAGTTACAATCGCTTCACTCACGGTCTCCGCGATGATGAAAACTGACATTGGGGTTACTGTTTCAGTTTTCAATGTTGTCGTGGGTTAATTAAGCTGTGAATGAGTTGCGGCTACTTATCTAACGTGGTAGCTGAGACATTATCTCAGCGGTTAGCAGGTCATGGGCACTCCTTCAGTGATATCTTTCGAGGCTTCGTACTCCAGAGTTGCGTGATCTTCGGTTACTCCTGCAAGTGCCACCAAAGCTTCGCGTGGACCTGTTATTGCCAAGCTTACATCGGCGACACTTTTGGGCTGAATGATTGTAGCACTTTAATCCGGTAAGTTCTCCAGAGTAGCGATCAGAGTAGGCGCGACATCTATCAGGGTGATTTCTTCTTCTTCGATTGTTTTCTCGAATGGCGTTTTCTCAGAGAAAGGCTTTTCAGTGTGCTACACAGGAACCGTTGTGATTTCCTCCCGAACAACAATTTTGCAAAAAGTTTATAGCTGAGGTTATACATCACACGGCCCATCAACTTCTAAATACCTCCGATGTTTCCACATTTGTTTCAGTGGGAATTTCTTTTAATCCTGAACGGTTGCTTCTTCTGCAATCTGAAACAAAGTGCGTGGTTAAGAACAGCCGATATGCAATTGAAAAACAGGAACCGGGTGCCTGGATTTTCTGAATTTTGGACTGAAAGGTCAAGAGGGTTCGGGCCCAAAATGCGCAGAGCTTGTTCACCATGCTCGACTGAAATATTTTGAGAGAACTCTGTTACAACAATCAGTTCCTCACTTTATGTCGTCTGTTGTATCTCAGCTATGCAGGGCGCAACATCGACACTGCTAGTCAGACGTTTCCCTGTGGTCAAATGGTGTCTGTTACCAAAGATTCAATCAGGGCCTCCGTGGGAACTCCTGAGGTGCTGATTCGCCCATTCTGTCATGTCAGTCACTTCTGTAGCCGTAGTAGTAAAAGTTTTCAGTCAGAGCTGCAGTGTCTGGTACGTGACGTGACAATGACTTCTTCAACCATTTCAGTGATATAGACACTCTCCGCGCCAGGTCCTGGGGTTGGGGTTCCAGCGTGGGAAATCTCAGGGACCACTTCATGATCTGAGTCTCATGTGGTGCTAGCGTCGGTGTTGCTTGCGCTGTTTCAAATGGCATATGTCATGCTTCACGGAAACTGGCTGAGGAGACTCAGTGACTACTGTTCGTTGCCCGTTCTCGGTTATCTCCTGAACGGGTGCTTCTTGTTCAGCGACTGTCACTAGCGACAGGTTAGTCTCTATTCTGGGATAAACATCTCCACTAACAAGCTGCTCAAATACCTGTAAGAACAACACCCTTTTATCAAGCAAATTCTCAGACGTAAGTTCGGTGCACAATTCGGCTTTGGCCATTACAATTAATGACGACATGTCGAAAGCTTAATTTTAAGTTCTATATGTAACCTCAAGGCTAAGGCTGACCTGTTGGCCTTACTGAGGACAACCTGTTGAAATAATCCAAAAAGTTCTGCGCAACATACGATTCGAACCCAGCTTGTTCTAGCTCTGTTGCGGAATGCTCGATCGTGAGGAAAAATTTCCAGCTTTTGGACGGTGACTGTGAATTCTTCATTAACCGTCAGCAGTTGCGAGGGCGTTGTAGATGTACCCCCTAATACGGCAGGTATCGAAACCTCTGGGGCTGGCTGACTGAGGCCAGTCACCAGGCCTGACGCTTCATTGATAGTTGCCTCTGAAATTTCTGGCTGGGTTGGAGTAACTTCAATGAGTGCAGCAACGGTCATTTTCTCTTCACCTGCAGGAGCGGAATCCAATGGCATTTCCTCGGTTGGTTGTAGTTCTTCCGTTGTTTCGATGACGACCTCTTCAGATGGTACCGGGTCTTGAACAATTCGGTCTCATTGACCTCGCTCACTGTTGCTTCAGTCATCTAATAGGCTGCAGGGTGACCAATTTGATCAAATTCTCAGACTGCTTTTCAGGCTGCACTTCTGTGACAACAGTCTTGGCCAGTTTTTCAACCTTGCTTTTTATGTCTTGTTGGGCGACATTCGAACCAGTGACAATCTGGGACTCCATTGATTCTTTTTGTGTTGAGGTAATATTCCCAAAGCAAGATTGCATTCACGTTGGTGAAGCAAGATATCGAACAGGAAACATCTCGTGGTATGGATGAAAGGCCTGAAGAGGGACCTGTTTTAACGACCATGGAGCAGTACGGTGACGATGATGGTCTGTGGAGTCGAAATCGTGACAGAACATGCCACCCAGCCAAGCATAGACACACGTGAGGTTATTGTCCATTCTTGAGCCAAAGTAACCACCTTCAGATGCAAGTGTTATTCTTTGTACCTAGCTTAGTGATCATTGAGCAACGAAAATATTACAAAGGAATCTGTGATGGTCGATACGGAAGAACCTCACGAATCTTGAAGAATCGAGGACACCGAGCCTGAAGCTGGAGACGAGCTCGCAATTGTTGGATCTCATCTGGAAAATTGTGCAGTAAGAAATGTGACCGAGGTCAGAGCGTTGTTATTGCATATCTTCTCTCATGTTTCTGAAAGCGTTTGTCAAAAGGTCACGGAAGAAATGTTGACTCTTATGGAAGGCACAGAAAAATCGTTGAACGTCACATCTCAGATATTGCAACAGGCACAGAGCGATACGGACAACTTAAACACTGATTTTAGTGTTGAATCATTCGCGAGGAAAAGTGGCAGAACGGCATAGTTTTCGATCAACAGTTCTTTTTGAAATGTCTCTCCAATCAGATCAGCTGGGCGACTCAGAAAGTATCGAACTGAAACCGCGACAGACGACAAATGCGCCCTCTCTGACTTCGGACTTGGAGTATACGCTGATCTATTCCGCAGATATGACCCTGTCTGAGGTGGTACCACAAACAGAGCTGTTAAAGGACACCCATCCTGATTTTATGTCTGTGGATCAGGCCAGCGTTCCCGATACCACTGTCGTGACCAGAATACTGTCCGAACAAAATCCATTCGAAGCGACAGGGATACCAGAATTCGCAACACTGGAGTTCTCCGATTTCGTCGCACCGGCTACGAAAGTTACCATCACCGAGGTAACGCCAACTGAATCAAATGAACGAAACTTGTTCGCTGTCATCAAACTGCGTGGAGCAACTACACTGATTGATAGCTTGGAGACAGCGCCAGCTGACCCTTCTGCATTGACTGTACCAATTGAAGTCTTGATTGCACATAGGACTCCGGAAGAACGACCCACTGGACAACCAGAGACTTCTAAGACTCAAGGAGATGGAAACTACAGAATCGATTGAACGAGACAACACTTTGGAAACGACTTATGAATCGACAGAGAATGCTGAGAACCAACCTGATGCGAAGACCACAATCTGAAGCTCCGGAAACGTCAATGAAAAAAATATGGCGATATCACAGCTGCGATGGCAACAAAGTCTCAGCAGCCAGGAGCCACAGAATTTGAACTTAGGGAGTTGGTGGCCCTGTAGCTCGCACTGTTTGTAGATCCACTGCCTACAAAATCAGAAACCAGGGAGGCTGAATCAGCAGAGACCAAAAAGCCAGAATCGAAAGAAATTGCTGAAAATCAGCGACCGTTGCAAACATCTGACGAAACAGAAGTAATGAATTTTCCGGAAATAAAGGACCAAGCGACCACGTCAGTAGTAAAAATACCTGAGCTTGCGTCAGCCGAGATGTTTATATCAGAACTTAGTGCACTTGAAGTAGCCCGACCGGAATCATTTCATCCTGAGGATATGCCAGTAGCCGGGTTTTCATCAGATACTTTTGAAGTCGAAATTGGATTCCAAAACGCCACACACTGGCCTGATGTTTCGGAAACTATAGTAACAACTGAAACGATGGACGAGGGTGCGGAAGAAATGCCAAAGATTACGGTGGAATGCACTGCTTAGGCACCTTAGTATTCTGGAACGATCATCCAAGAAAGACCTTCAACCACGCCACTCCCTCATGAAGGCACTGGTGAAGACAACAGGATGGTGACACCCCACGAGAGTGTGGTCATTGGAATACCAGTGGAGCCTTCATGACATATCAACGAAGAACATCCAGGAACTACCTTGGCTGTATCTTCCACTTCGAAGTCCGACGCACTCGACCAATCAACAGTAACAACGGATTTTTCTGTGCACACGAAGAAAACAAGCGCTCAAGAAGCCGAGCATACCTACGACCAAACTTTCTCCAACGAGGTGTTCTTGAGCAGAAAAATGTAACAACCTAGTATTCTGAGCCTGTGAAGATGAGGAAACAACCCAGAAGACCAACAGAAGTACCTGTGATTGATATATCGCCAGCAGTTGTGATTGATATATCGCCAGCAGTTTATGCTGGAGCTTTAAACGCTTTTGAGGAACACCATGAAAGCTTTTCGGAAAGCCTGGCTGAAAATGAAAAGGTCACCACTACTACAGAAAAGCATGTTGAAAGTATTACTACTCTCCTAAAAAAGACGCCAGTAGGAGACCATCCAGCTGCATCCATGGACGGGATGAAATATGCAACTGTGGATGCCACTGAGCTGGAAGAGTATATGCCAGAATATCTGCCAAGTAACGTCGTGCCGTCGGAAGTAACCGTGCAGCACCTGTTTTTAGGCAAAAACGATGACGCAGACTGAGGAGGGGCTCCCTCAGCACACACCTCACACTGTGGATGTGTTCCAAAAGTTAACCTCAGCTTCGACCCAAGATGATACCAGGCAACCGGCTGAGTTTCAACCTATAAGGGGTTTATGATCTTACAATGGGTTCTTTACATACGGAATGCTGAGCAGGCTGGAGAAGATT
Source organism: Isohypsibius dastychi (assembly GCA_034696485.1). Lineage (NCBI taxonomy): Eukaryota > Metazoa > Tardigrada > Eutardigrada > Parachela > Isohypsibiidae > Isohypsibius > Isohypsibius dastychi. The sequence goes on along the minus strand of JAQIWT010000810.1, from coordinate 3,149 downwards.
CGGAGTCGATGAATTTATCACAGATAGAAACATTACTCTCCAAGCCAGGAGCCAGGGGAGTTTCCAGAGCCGCGGTTGATGTGTCTGGGGAATACACAATCCAGTCCGGCACCACAACTGAAAAGGTCATCACCACCATGCAGACCGCATATGCGATTTCGGACGACATACATATTATCCACGAAAAAAGGAGTATTGTTGAAATGTTCAGCATCGAAGAGAACGTTTCGGAAATGGTGGACTTTCTGCTCGAAGAACTGCCAAGCGATATTGACCTGACCGAAGATCAACAGCCTGAGATTGATGTTGTGGACATGTATGAAATAAATCGTTCTCGGCTAAAAACAATGAGTCCAAGACACCTCGGGGTAAGTGGTTTCATGTTGTTCACATCGCTACAGTAGTATATAGATCTTCTCACAAGCTTTGGTGAACCTCTCTCGGACGAAAACATAGTCAACGCTGAAGCAGTAGCACCGACGTTATCGAGGTTGCAGCCTTAGGAACTCCAGGAGAACGCCCAGAAAAAGTGCCAGGGGATCTCCAAGAACAACGCTGGTGACGCCGGCCACCGACCAATACCCAACCGGTCTCAAAGAAGTCAATGCCTTCGTGATTCAGTATATGAAGTTGAAACCGTTTTTGGAACCGAAGAGCCAGCGCCCGAAATTGTTTTAGGTTTGCCTGGGAAAGACTTCTCTGCACGGTCGAGAGAAGAACTTGTAACTGATGTCATCGGTTTTAAAGCGTCTGGCCTGTCCGAAGGCACACCCTTCCAGAATGAAGTCACTAGTACGACATTGGAAACTTCCGTCACAGTGCTTATGTCTGAAGGAACGGACAGTTCGACTGTTGCGGAACTCCAAAAAATCAAAGGATATTTACGGAAACATCAGTTTATGCATCGAAAACGATATGACAGCAACGATTGCTCCATAATCCAACCAAGACTGCCGGCGCACGAGAAAAGAAGAGAGTTGATTCTGTTGAATCTTCTAAGATACTTTCTGTACAATTGACCAAAGGTATAGCAGCAAGACCACGTGATATCTCAAATTTCGGAAACCGTTAATTCATCCGACGAAGTGGTTGTGCCTGAAGTAGCTCCTATCAACCTGAGCGTATTCAGTAATCTCAGTGTAACTGACCACATCAGTGGTCGCATTCAGACCGAGGATACAGAGGCTGAAAGAGAGATGGTGACAACCCCCCGAGCACAACCCGAAGCACAACCGCAGCCAGAGTTTCTTCGGAAAGATATGATTGCTGAGAGCTTTCATGAGCAATAAGCTACAGCTCCGACAACAGATGACTTTACCGACGTTGAAACTTTCGATGAGATCACTGGAGAAACTGAAATACTCCAACCAACTGAACCAACAACCAAAGACAACTACGTGACAGCTCCCACCGACCTGGCCCCGAAGTTTTCTCTGCGCAGGAAGAATCATTACCATCTAGTGACCTTTCAGCATCGCATAAAACGTCCATATCAGCATCGATACTGCTTGAACAAACGCATGTCGAAACATTGACTTTCCCCGCACAACTGAATGAAACTACCACCGAGGCCGTGGTAGATCTTGATATCAATCGTGTTTATTCTTTTACAGCCGAAGCTCAACTGTCTCGAGAGATGGTTACCGAAGAGCTCAGCATTGCTTCGGTGCAACCTGAGGAAAAAAACAAGTGTCGAGTTCTCTGTGACTGGGCCGGTGCCAGAGGAAGGTAACGAATCACTACTGACGATCGATACAGGGGTGACCGAAGTAACTAAGACAACCTCCCCTGGACTGTTATCCTTGCCCCTGTCCATTGTGAATGACGGCAACGCAACGGGCAAATCAGGTCAGGAAAGAGTTTCTGCCGGTACGTATCTTCTCAGAGCAGTTTCACTGGTTGTGATGATTTCCAGCACCAATCTGTAAGCGCGTTGCAAGCTGGCAGTTTGGAGATCGATTGCAGAAACAGCCAACATCAGAAGCGTAACATGAGCAAAAACAGGAAGCGCTGACGTTACCCACGACAGGTTCCCTTCCGGTTCAATCACTTTGAAATACACAATCGCCTCAACGCTCATCGATACGGTTGAACTGTAACAATGAACAAACATCAAGAGAAACACTGAAACTTTGATTTCCAAAACCAGTAACAAGCACAGTGCTTCACTCAGCATCCGCTCAGGTCATAATACCATGTCAGACACCGGACCTGAAATTCCAGCGCAATTTTCTAGAATGTAAAAACAGATCTGTTTTTCAGATCTCAGAAGAAACAAAATTTTTGTGCTAGGTTATTTTCCAAATGTTTGAGTATCTTAGGTGGTCATTTCCGATTCGTTTTCTCCAAGCGACTGGTTTGAGTCAGAAGAAACGAATTCAACCCTCTGTTGAGCTGTGACCAATGATGACACAGGGGCTGGCTGAATTTTCTGAACTACCATTGTTTCTTGTGGTTGTTCAGGAGTGACCTCCGTGAGAACTTGCTCGGTTAGGTACTCCTTATAATTGTCAGACATCGTATCTTCTGGTATCTGTTTAGCTTGCGGTACCGCTTCGATGCGGGCTTCTTCGTTTTTTCAACTTTGGCTAGCGCTTTACTCTCGGTCTCCTCGATTGCGGAAACTTGAGTCACTGTCTCAGTTGTCAATGTTGTCGTGGATTCATCAGGCTGTGACTGAGTTGCGACCATGCTTATGTCATGTAGTAGCCGAGACATTATATCAGCGGTAACCAGATCAGGGGGAGGGGGGGGGCATATTTTTTCCAAGGCTTCGTACTCCAGAGTATGGTTTTCCACTACATCTGAAAGCGCCGAAGAAGCTCCGCGCGGACATGTTATTGCTAAGCTTACATCGGTGACACTTTTGGGCTGAGTGTTTGCAGCACTTTATTCGAGTTAGTTTTCCAGAGTAGCGATCAGAGTAGGCGCTACATCTGTCAAGGTGATTTCTTTTTCTTCTATTGATTTCTCGCATGGTGCTTCCTTAGAGAAACGCTTACCGTCCGCTCCACGGGAACCGTTGTAATTTGGTCACTTCTTCTTCAACGGTTGTTCCCTACGGTTTTGAAACGAAATTTGAGCTTACAACCAACCGCGATGCCATTTTTGTCCCCCCCCCCCCCCCCCCCGCGGGGGGGGGGGGGGGG
>JAQIWT010000809.1:0-14898 GCA_034696485.1 Isohypsibius dastychi | reverse complement strand
GTGCACTTTTTCGGCAGAACAGAGTACACTGCAGCCTGTGACTCGATTCGGCCATAGTGGTATTAAAGGTCCGTCCGTCCGGACAGGTCCCTTTAATACCACTATGATTCGGCGCATTCACATACACTTGCACATGCAGTGCCAGTACCCAACGCTACTAGCGTTAGTAGCGTTTGGTACTGGAAGTGCATTTTTAAACATAAAATCAGGCACTGCGTGGTTTAGCCGTGATAGTTTGACCTGGTTACCAACAAGGACGGGAATGGGATGCATCAAATCCCGAAATCACAGTTAGGCCGTATGGTGCAGCAACACCGGCCCACCATTATTTGCGTTAAAATTTTGTTTAATTTTGTACGGATTGAATTTTTAATTAGCAACATGTACACAGCAGGTCACAATCAAGACGCTGGCTACAAAACCAGCTTACAAGGAATTCCATTCAAAACCATAATAATTCTCATCAAGATCTCTAGAGTTGGGCGGAGTGCCGAGAACACAAACAGCGTTACCATGCTGAATATTCAGAGGAATCTTCTGACGTAAGGAAGAAAGTGATCGAGATTTATTACAGTGGACTACCGCACTAAGAATAGAGTTTGGCTATTCTTGTTGCGGGCGAAACCACAACATTATTCCTGTTTAAGAGGCATGTGACGTAAACAATTCCATGAGGTGACTTTTGAGTTTCCGGCGGAAAAAAAGCATGGGAAAAGTATTCTAGCGAAGATTTCATTCAGGCAAACTAGTTTTCGAAGAGTTTTCAACATCAGACTCGGAAAGCGAAAACAGGAACATGCTTTGTCTTCTTCCCTCTGCTTGTCGATAATTCCCGTGGTCCATGTAGCTTCGATATCCTTTTTTTTCATGATTGTTCTCAAAACCGACGGCTGTTCAGTCTAAATTCAGTGGTAGAAGTCAAGGAGAAACGCAAACAAGCACAAGAATCAGAAATTAGGAAACCATAACAATACAGTGTTGAATAGTTGAGTCCATCTGACAAGGGATCTATTATTCTTAGTGCGGAAATCCCCCTATTCTAGCTCAATGCCAGACCCTACACTAAAAGTAGCCCATACGTCAGCTCGACGACACAAGTTTTAATTATTCTTGAAGCTAACTATGCTTAGTGCCGAAGTCCACTGTAGTTTTGTTAGTCATTTCACGACTAATTTCTTTGACCAGGCCCACAGCTCCCGGTCCCCATGATCCAAAAGTCTCAAATCCAAGTGGCACAAAAATAAGGGTGCCCCACTATGGCCAACCCGAGAACTGCTGTTGCACCATAGCCGACCCTTACACCCCTGTTTTACTATTGCCAATGCCAACCCAATCTATTAAATGAGATACCGAAAAACCCCTCCGGGGTTTTGTTATGTTCGCTTTCAGCGAACATTTAGTCCCCCTCCCCCACTATTCATTTTCATTTTTTTTGGCGGGCTTATTTTTCAACGTTTCAAAACGTGAGACCCTAAATATTCAAGCATTTTCGACACTAAATGGCATCCATCCCCAAATGGTCACTTTGTTTAGTTGTCAGCAGTTCGGAAACACAACACCTGAGATTATTGCCTAACAGATATTCAGTGCCGTGAAGGGTGTTAGGGGTCCTGAATCATAGACCACTGCTTTTGGCCACACCAACCGGTTAACCGTCCAGTCTGACGTATTTTCTGCAAATCATTTGGGCCAACCATCAGAAATCCTTATATTGTGCTCGTGAATAAATATTGTTTTCCCGTGCTTGAAATGGGAGATTTCGAAGATGTTTACATGTTCCATGACGAGGAGAACTCCAGTTTATCCATATCTAAGCCTCCTTCTTCATTCAACAAACGTCTAAATCATCGGAAACTCCTTCGATCAAAATGATTTTCCATTTCCCAGATCGCCTAGCAAACCCGAATGCCGGATCAAACAATCTTCATCTATAATTTATATTTTTTAATAATTAGTTGTAGTTTGTTGTCATATTTGTTCGCCAAAAGAAGACAGGAAAACTAACAAGCTTTGCTGCTCTTATATGAAGCATACTTGCGCAAATCATATGATGTACGGCTGTGCTAACTACCGGTATTGTGCTTGCTTGTTCATTTTTTTGTCAGTGTTTTTTTTGCTTTGGTATCTCGAATTTCTTCTAATTTTAGCGCAAGAAAAGCAGTTTCTGTAGCAATTTATAGACCGCGGGTGATAAATCCTCCTCGAGCCAGCCAGAATCAATAAATTAGTAAGCTTGGTCTGATATAGTTTTCGCTGACTATCACACACGGTATTGGTAGACTGACTCGGGGTGGAAAAAATCCCACCTGGCAATCGGAGTAACCAAAATGACCTGGCAAGGGAAGAGTAAGGCTACGTTGACCATGAAGGCTATAAAGGCTTTTTTTAGTCAACTGAAGGCCCCGTTGACCGGTGTACTGGCCACTCCAAAATGGTTAATAAAGGCTTTGGAACAGTTGGAGTTGGAGTTGGAGTTGGAGTTGGAACAGTTCGAGGAGACTCTGTGGTGGTAGTTTCTGGATCTGGATGGTATGCCGTATTCCACACTTGAGATATTGTTGTCGATTCGGAAGTAAGTTCCGTTGTTTCCCAAGTTGTTCGTTCGTAGTCGTCAGTTTGATCAATCCAGGGTATGGTACCTGTTTTTGGTGTAATCACAGGAGGGAAAGTTGGCGCGTAAGGTTGCAAAGGTGAAGTGCGAGTCATTGGTCGGGCGAAACGACGTGTGGTTGCTTGTTGCATATTTTGGCCAAGTGTCTCTGATTCGCTGAGAAACTTCCGGTTTTGAGCGAGAATATAGGTATTGATGATCTGGAGCCTGTCTAGTGTCGTTAAGTTTGTAAGAAACATAAACTCTTCTGTATTCACTGACAATGTTGAAGAGGGTTGTGTCGGGAGAACAGTTGAGACGCGTGCACGAAGGCAGAGAAGTACGATTGATGCTGACGATAAATTCAGCTTGTCGACGAGAATCTCGAATTCTTACCCGAGAATTCTCTAAAGGGTGAAGAAGACCACTTTCATTGACGAAAGAAGAGGCTGTGCATGGTTTGGGGTCAAGATGATTCGATGGAGCCCAAATATAAGTAAGAAAACCGACTGAAGCGGAGCCTTTTCTACGGTCGTTCCCAAGTGGTCCGCTAGCGAAAAGAATGACAGAGGACTCCGTTTCCTGTGTAAGAGTCACCTGCTTCAAGTTGCAGTGAACCACAGTTGTGGTTTGAGTCGTAAGCCAGAAGGATTCATGATCCGGCTCAGCAAGAAAAGTCCGGACGTTTGCAGAAGACGACTTCTTCATGTCGTTGCCGAAACACGAAAGAGAATCACTAATACGGCGACATTCGTCGTCAGTGATGTGACGCTGAGCTGGGGTCCTTTGAGTACGAAAGGATCCAAAGAAGAAAGTCCTGACGATGACAGTCTCAAAAGTGGTTTTTCAGACAAAAGCTTAAAATTTTGTAGAAGCTGCCTCGATTGCGTAAAGACTGTAAGTTACCGGAACAGATTTTGGGATTTTAAAATCGGTATCACATTGTGTGAAGTGTCTTAACTCTTAAGTCGAGGATCCCTAGATTTTGAGGATTCTGACAGTCACAGACTTCAAGTTCTAAACCTGAAACAGCGGTGAAGAGAAGGAACAGGAGTCCTAAAAGCAGTTGGATTTTTTGCGAGAATCCATAGCGCTGTGGTGGAGCGTGAGTGCGAGTTCCCCGACGAAGTTCAGGCTCACCGTTGCGGTTGTTGTCACTGTTGCGGTTTCCACTATTGGAGTGGAATTGCGTCTCATGGTTGGAGTTGACGGTGGTGTCCCACCAGCGGTAGAAACTGAAGGTAAAGGAGTTCCCACGTGTGAAGTGTTTTTGAAATGAACAGCTTTCTTTTGAACTAAGTTGGGAGATTGTGGTTTTCCAACCGATCGAAAAGTCTTCTGTTTTGGTGGAAGACTTTGAGTATGAGTTTTGGATTGAGGCTAAGAAGGATTTGCGAGGTCCTCATCAGAGTCACTGGAGCTGTTCCTGCGGGGAGCAGGGACAGATACGGGATGATCGCTGTCATCATCCGAGCTAGAAGAGGAGTGCTCTCCTCCTGCTTGTGCATCATATTTTGCAATCTCAACCTCTCGGTCGACGTAATGGAGAAGTTGGGCTAAATTGACTGCTTGAGAGACGCCATGGATTTCATAGTCAATGATAAACGAATTAGGCCTCTTCTGACTTAAAATTGTAAATGGACCGCGATAAAAGTTATACAGTTTGGTGGATAAACCAGGTTCAAGAGAGGGGGAGAGCATTCGAACTTTGTCTCCGACCTTGAGTGTATGTTCTTTGCGGGTTTCATCAAAATATTTCTTGCTCCATTTTTTGTGAGTCATTTGGTTATGTCGAATTCTGGCATAAATATCCTGAGTGTTGTCAAGAATTTGGTCGAGAAACGGATGTTTGTTATGTATAGGAAGGCAAAATCGAAGCTGAATTTCGGTGGAGAAGTGTGGATGACTTGAAACGGAGAAACTTTAGAAACTGAGTGTACACTGACATTGTAACTAAAACTACATAGGGTAGCATTTTTGCCCAGTTTCGCTGGTCTGGGTTGACCAGTGATTTCAGTTTTTCGCCTAGAACTCGATGAAAGCGTCCCAATCTGCCGTTTTGCCAGGGGGAATAGGGAGTTGTGGATTTGTGTTTTATTTGCATGTAATCAACAACATGTTTAATCAGTTGAGCGGTGAAAGTAGTTCCATTATCTGATAATAGGATTTAGGGAAAGCCAAATCTCAGAAAAACGTCATAGATCAGAAATTTGGCACACTCTAGTGCTGTACCTTGCCGAATGGAGCGAGCAATGATGTAGTTAGAGAAATGGTCAATCGCAGTGACAATGTATTCATAACCTTCGCTGCTGCGGATTAGTTTGCCCACAACATCAATCGCTAAGAATTCAAAAGGGTTATGTGGAACTGGTGCAGGATGAAGTCGACCCATCTTAGCCGTCGTCACAGCATTATGCTTCTGACATTTTGGACAAGAGGCAATGAATGTTCGAAGAAATCGACTCATTACCTTCCAGTAAAAACGATGGATCAACAAGTCAAGACATTTTTTGAATGACAGATGCGACAAGGCTTTGTCATGTATGGTCTCGAACAGATCTCTTCGCATTTCTTCAGGAATAACGAGAAGTTTAACAGGTTCGTTATCACGAACTGCTTTGTAATACAGAATGCCCTCATCCAAAGTAAAACTCCGGCCTTGGCGAATCAGACGCTTGGTAACTATAATGCAGTCGGTTTGCCCTTCTAAGAACGCAATGAGTGGGCTACAAAAGTGGTCGTCCAGTTGGAGCTTTCGCATGTCGACATCTCGGATCTCGTATATTAAGTACATGGCATCCTCAAAGTCTTCAGTTGGAGGGCCAGTTGGGGATGCTCGGCTGATAGCATCTGCGTCAGCGTTTGCTGCGCCTTTTTTGTACAAGATACGAAGATTAAATTCACTTAAGCGGATTGCCCAACGTTGTGGTTTGTTATTCATGGTTCTCAGAGATTCAAAATATGTCAGCGAGACATGATCGGTGTAAACCTTTACTGGAATCCCAAGCAAGTAATGGCGAAACTTTTGTGTCGCAAATACAATAGCTAGAAGTTCTCTTTCTGTTGTGGCTAAATTGGATTCGGGTTTGTTGAGTTTACGAGATGTATGAGCAACAATTCGGAAAGAGTCATCATGTTTCTGTAAGAAGATCGCTTCAATACAGTACTGACTAGCGTCTGTGCGGAGCTGAGAATCTGAGGTGGGGTTGAACCAAGCCAATTCAGGTGCGCTGGACATCTTTTGTTTCAAAAGATCAAAAGCCGGCTGATGTTTTTCTTCCCACGAAATTTTTGTAGAGCCCTTAACCGCTGGGCCAGAATAAAGCTCTGTAAGGGGGATAACTATGTCCGCAAAACCCAGAATGTGTTTTCGGTAGTAGCTGCAGAGGGACACAAACGAGCGAACATCTCTCTGTGTTTTGGGAATTGAGAAATCGGTTATTGCAACTCTTTTCTCTTTGTCAAGTGACATCCCATTTTTGTCAATAACAGAGCCGAGAACTTTAAGTGAGTGAACAAGGAAACGATATTTCGAGCCATTGATGGTGAAATTAGATTTTCTGAGTCGCTCCAAAATCAGACGAAGATTTCTCAAAGCTTCTGTGAAAGTTTCTCCTCCAGATAAGATGTCGTCTAAATAATAAGCAACATTCTTGAATAGCAATCCCTCAAATGTTTAATTGATTTCAGTTTGGAAAACTGAACTAGCGAGATTTAAACCAAATGGGAGACTGCGATATCGAACAAGTGGACCTCCCGGGTACGTAGCGATTGCAGTTTTTTCATTACTTTCTTCATCAAGAGGAAGCTGCTGAAACGCATTGACTAAATCGATGGAAATGAAATATAATTTACCCGCCAGAAAATCAAAAATCTGCTCGGAAATGGGTAGAGGGCTTTTGTTGGTTTTAAATATTCGATTCAGTTGGATGAAGTTTCCACAAATCCATTGGAACGGGTCACTATAACTATCGAAGACGCCCAATTCGACTTGGAGTCTTCAAGAACTCCTGCTTTCTTAAGTCGAAGTACTTCTTCATCAACTTTCTTCTGCTCACAGAGTGCCAGCCGTCGTGGTTTCATCTAAATTGGTGGAGCGTCACCAGTGTGAGGTGAATTGGTGTTATCTTCGCTAACCCATGATGGAATTCTTCGGTACTGAAGAGGTCCATGTATTCACGGAGTAAAGCATAAAGTTGTTGGCGTTCTTGTTTGTCCAATTCTTTCCCAATCAGGAACGAAGTAGGATCAAATTGTTCTTTTTCGTTAAGAGCTGGTGGTTCAGGTGGTTGCTCAAAGTTTTTGATGAAAAAAGGTTTTGGAATTTCATAATTTTTTTGAGAATGACGATCCATATGCTCATTGAAATCATAGACGTTAGACGCAACGAAGTAACAGAAATCAAACGGACAAATATTGTCATGTTTGATATGGAAATGAATTTGACGACACTTTGGTAAGTGAGTTATCCACTTATTCTTGAAGTAGAAGTAGATGCCACAAGGACACAGATATTCAGGTATTGATGGATTAACTGGTACATGAATGCAAGCGTGTCGATGCACAGTGCTTTCGTAACCTTCGGAGAATACTTCACCGCAGTCGCATACTGTTTTGAATGTCTCTGCCAGGGGTTTATCATTTTTTACATCCTCAGGTACGGTAAAGGGCTCAGAGGAAGCGAGTTTGGTAGAAGAACCTTCCTGAGGAGAAAAAGAATTCTGATCGTTCTGAGAAGCAAGAAGAATTTTAGGGCCTCGTGACTGACCATCGAGGGTGATAAGTTGTTCTGTGATCATTTGACGGATGATAAGAGCGCCCCAATCACAGTGTCGCAGAAACAGGTGTAACTGCGATAGGTCGCCTGCTCTCTCATATTCATAGTTTTCAATCTGGTTGAACAGGAGGGCTTTAGCCATTGCGGCCGGTCGTCGTAAAAGTTGATAATAGTCCATGACTCCGAGAGCGTCTGTAACTTCGGAATTAACTAAGGTACGATGAGACCCACTGTCGATGAGAGCAAGGACAGAAAAGTCCCCAATGAGAAGGTCAGCTTCAGGTTCGGCTTTGCCGGGTAATTTGCTGAGATCTTTTGAAGGACCTTCTGGAATTGCAGTAATCATATTTTGTGTAGCGTCACGGCGAGCAGCTGGACCCGATGGTTTTTTGTCGCAGTCTCTGACTGCGTGATTTCTACCATATCCAAAACAGATCATGGGGCCTCGAGGATTCGAACGACATCGATCAAAACTTTGGGAAGGTGGAAAACTGTTTTGGTTTCTGTTGGTCTGATAGTTTGAGTTACCATTGTTGAATGGCGGACGTGTAGATGAAGGTAAGCAAAATGCGTTCACGGCTTGATGATTCACGGCTTGATGTGAATCTCACACGCGGATTCAAGCGTGAATCATGGTAATTATTTGGGTACACCATTGCCATTGGATTTGCAGGTACTCGAAAGTTTCTGTTTTTTGGGCAAGTATCGAGATTGATGATTTCGATGGCTCTTTCTGCCATGTTGTGGAATTCTTCAAGATTTGACGAGTTTTGAAGAAGAACTATTATTTTCAATTCCCCAAAGAGTCCTTCAGTTAAGGGCTGGACTTTTTCAACAACAGTAAATTTTTTCCCTAGATCCTAAGGGAAAATTTTTAAGACTGAGTTGGTATAGGAATACAAATTGTCATTTTCCTGCATAGTCTTCACTGACAGCTGGCGAAGGAGCCGAGCTTCATATCCTGGACCTTGCCGGTAATTCAGAAATTCTGACTTTGTTTTCCCAGGGTCCTCCTGGAGTAGGGGCTCTGGTGAGAAACCAGTCCCATGAGAAACCTTTTGAGTGAAGTGGAAAACGTTTTAGACAAGTTTGCTCATTCCAATTCTGTGCGTCAGCAATCAGCTGATAAGTTTTCAGCCAGGTGGAGACACAAGCATTTTCTTCTCCACCGCTGAAATCGGGAGGATTACTTTGGTTGGGTTTTGTTGGTGCAAGGCTCATAGCATTTGCCAGAGCGAGAGCAAGAGAGTTCTCATCGAGTAATACCGGAGGACGAGAAACATCAGAGTCGGCTTGAGAATTCGTTTTCTTATTATGGGGATCAAGAAGATCTTCATTATTGAGCCTGTTTTGTTCTTGTCTCAAACGATATACGTTCCCATTGGGAGTTTTGATGGCGGATGTAGGGATTGCCATCTTGTCTCAATAACTGCACGACGTGTACACAGAAGTTCGAAACTCAGCTAGAGATGAAACAATTCAGGTTGTTATTTTGTTGCCTAAAAGAAAGGTCTGGTGTGAGAAAAAATTGATGGTAATAAGTCACACCTAGCTGAATGGCGACAGGAATAACTCACTTTGTTGGGTTATAATAGAAATAAGCTTCACCTTGATGAATGATGAGTGAAGTGTCCCTGAGTTACCGACCAAAAGAATGCCGTGCGTTTCACAAGTAAATGGTATGTTAAAACATTGTGGGCCGAAATTGAAATCAGTTTGTAAGCGTGTATTTATCTAAAGAGAACTGCGGAGCAGGTACCGCTTGGGTTTTTATTGAGGACACTATCAATCAGGGAAAATTGATTGACTCGAATGTACGGGATGAAAGAGATTTTTCAATGGAGATTGGTATATAGGGGCAGTTATGATAGCAACTAATCAGTTGTATTGATTGAACCGGAACTTGGGGTTTTGTAAAAAAAATTGAGTGCGGGACAGCCTGTGCACACAGTTGCGGTGATTTAAGTAATCAACCAATCAACGGTTCGCTGACATAGATGGATTTGGGTGCGCTGTGCAAAAGGGCGAAAGCTTGCGAACCCAATCAGAACGAATCGGTTTGTCACAAGATGTTGTTTTGGGTTTTTGGAAAGATTGACGTCAATGAGAATCGTGCTAGATGAAAAAAAGCGAGAGCCCACGCACTTGATCCACAAGGATCGATTTGTCAGAAAATAATTTTTCAAGTCTTGGGAATAATGACGTCAATGGGTTCTGCGTTTTTATGGAAATGGGAGAGAGCCCGCGCACTTGAATGAAATGGATCGATCTGTCACGGGATGTTTTTCTGAGTATGAAGGTCGGTGACGTCAATAAGTTTGGGTTGTGATGGGAAAGGGCTAGAGCCCGCGACTTGATCCGAAATGGATCGATAAAATGCGGAACACTTTTCTTGATTTTTTTTCGAGAAATTAGAGCTGCAGACTCCAAAATCTCTTTTTTCATGAAATAAGTCGACTAAATTGTGAACCGAAAACAAGCAGAAATAAAAGAACTGAAATTTGAAAAGCTCGAGCTTACTTGATTTGGCACATTGTTGGATTCAATTGGTGACCTTTTGTCGTCCTTGTTTCTTGGCGCGGTTGTCCTTGTTTTTGTTGTCCTTGTTTTGGTTGGACTCCGGAATCTGGATTGAGGTTTTGGAGTCAGGCCAGGTGTACGATGTTGTAGACCACTGTTTTGCGGCACCAAATGTGAGTCTATTTGGGACTAACGGGAGAGATCCACAAGACTGAACTTCACTGACTGACAGCACAACACTACACGGGGTTTATACCCGGCATTTACAAATCAATAAAATACAGGAGGCATGTGTTCCTTACGGGAGCACCGCCTTAAAATAATGTAGGGAGGCAGGAAGCCTCACACTAATACGGCGTTTTTTCTCGAACAAACTTGTTCACAACAAAAGAGCTACACGCGCAGAGCCACACCAGTATCAGCGAAAACTGTGGGTGCAGTGGTGAAGATATCGCTATTGCACACAAGCACCTTTCGGAAATTCAAGGCGTTTCTGACGACTCCATCCAGCGAACCCTTCAACTTCTCTTCGGCCACGCTGGAAAATAAGGAGGACGATTACAAAACTACCAGAAGACAGTTTGAGACTAACATCGCAAAAAAGATGGCGGCGGGAAAAAGATCGAATTTTATAGAATCGAAAATTACAAATACTTGTATGCTTAGTTTTCGACTCTTTTGTAAGGTGCTCTTGAAAAGGCAGCAAACTGAGAGGTTCCGGATGCATTTTTATCTGACTGAAGACTGATATTACAAGTTTGATGCCTCTACAAAACGGAACACCGTTTTTTATAAACAACGGGATGATTCACCCCGGTTACAAAGACGTGAACTCAATCGAAGCAGAAACAAGTGAGTGAGATAAACAACGGTGCACGTTCCAGGTCAGTCACCTACCGTGACCGTTTTGGCTGCGGGCTGACCCTTAGTATATATGTAAAATGGCCTCAAATATTACCTTACTTACTTCCTCGTTTGCCCAGTGTTCAGTCATGAGGTCATATCTGAAGTATTCATACTCAGTGATATCGCCGAGGTGGCGTGCGTCAAAGAGAATAAATATGGTTCATTTTGGAGCATGATATGAAGTGTTGTGGGTATTCGGGTTTCGAAGATGACGGACAGTCATTGAGTGAGGAAAAGCTGTCGCTCTTGCGGCAGATTCGGGGAGTTGCTGGATTTCAGTGTGCACTGAGAGTGGCGCTCCGAAGTGAGGGCTCTGCCCTCCGCTGAGCAAAACGGACAAAACCTGTTGACGGGATGTCGAAAAACCCAACGCATAAAGGCTGAGTACTGAGTTTCAGAGATGTAGTACTGGATGGTGCTTACGGGAGAATTCAGAGGTGGCACTAGAGAGCTTCACAATCACACAGACTTAAATCAGGTTTTGATGAAGAAAACAAAAGTATTTCCGTTCTTCGAACATCTGGTGTTCTTTGTAAAACAGTTGTCTTTAACTACTGTATTCTCTCCAAGTAATGACTGGGGCATCTCTTTACATACCGAAAGTTATTATTTATTATCATTTATTATCATTTTAATGATTGTGAGAGTCTGACTTGTTGATGAAACCTCGGCAGAACACGGTGTCTGGTTCTGTCACCATACCTGAATTACTTGTTCGGACATCACCGCAAACCGTATTTCATCTGTTTACCCCGAAAGCTTCTAAACATGCCAAGTTATCAGTCAAGTTCCGAAACACGAAAAGATTTCACGCTCGGTGAGTAGATTTGCAAGTTCTTATGTGTCTCTATAATAACGTTATTTCGGAAGCATATTGAGGTATTCATCCGTCTCTTGGCCGTATCTCTTCTTTTTGCAACATTAATTACTGGTGGCGGCAATGAGCCAGCCTATGAATGCGATGTCGTTTCAGCAAATCTCAAGGAATTTCGAGCACACTCGTCCGGTCATAGCTGCCATACGGTCGAAGAAAACAAGTGGTGAATATAATGTGAAATTTTCAATTGGTATCCAAAGGTGTTCAAATGGTGTTACAGACAGACAGGAAAACTGACGAAAATCTGCAGTCATCAATTGATGCGATCTAAGGATCTATGTGACAGAAAGGGGAGTTGAATGATCTTGCTCTCTCACTCACTACCGGTATGTCAGAATGACGGGAAACATCGACTTCCAATTCGCTCTCCTCCGCTGGATTCTGTCGGTTCGCCGTGATTGTCGTGATTCGTCATGGTTAATCATGGTGTTCTGACTACGACATGTATTGTGTTTTATATATATTGTGTTCTGACCACACCGATATATATTGGTACATCTTTCGGCAAGCCAAGCCAGTAAAAGCTTTTCCTGCTCCTACTTATTCTCAGTCCTTAAACTGTTCAATCCAGTCGTTCGAACAATCCATTCTTAACGCGTTATGAGCACCTCGACTCGATAATGCTGTATCCGCTACTCTGTATCACCGATCTTTGCAGTTCCCACTCACATTATCGAAATTTTTTTAAACGCGGTTAATCATCCATAGACTAAATGATGACGATGAAGTAATGACGAATGCGTTGTAACTGTTGTTCTTGTCGAGCTAATGGCTAATTCCATACCGCAAAACTCTTCTCTGGTGCGGTGTGACGTCTTCTCATGAGTCCGTCTTCTGGCAAGTTTTGGTTGCGCGCATTTGTCTGCGTCAATCGTTTTGATGATGTTCTGGCAACTAACCGATTTCAGTTGATTACTCTCGACAATTTATTCTCTACTATAACAAAAATTGTATCGTTTCTCGTACCCGCTAAGTACGATGAACGCTGCCAAAAACAACAATAATATTTGCTTTATACTACTAGTAATGCTGGCCGTAATGGCATACTTCCTGGGCAAGCGTTTAAGCAACGCATTTCTCTATAACAATCACTATTCCGTCCACAGTCGCCCAGTTACTTTGTCCTGGTTTGGAACCAATGATCTGTGTCCAACAGGTTGACGTCCCTCAACAACGTCTCTATTTCTAGCAAAATGATCTGTGGCAATCACAAACTAGACCATATGAACCGGCGCCCTCCGTAAGCCCTAGGCCATATCGAAAGTCTGCCATAGATCAGTTTTGACTTACCCACCTGAGACACAACAGGAACGCCGTTGGACTTTTCCATTACTGGAACAACGGCTTTGTTCACGCATGATGTGAACATGACGACGAAGGAAGCAACGAGGTAAATGATGAGTGAAGTCATTTTCGGTCTATTTGCCAAGAATAAGTTTCGAGAGACGTTCATTCAAAATAGATTTGTGATCTTCTGTGGAATTTACTGGCCTTGTGTTGGAGCGTGTGCCTGCGATTCCATCTTGAAAAAAGCCCGTGGGCTTAAACAACAACCCTAACGAACGAGAAGCGCAGACGCAGGAAATTTTACTGCACCGCTGGATTCCTTCCGTTGCCGATTGCACTCGGGCTGCGAGATTGAAATTGCCCTGCTGTGCAGCTGAACTGGCTGAGATGGTAGTGAAAACAATTCCATCACAGAACTTCAATGTGCTCTAGATGAAAATCAGTGTAGAGGTCTAGTTCAGATAGTATGTTCGAACGTGAAGAATAGTAAAGTAGAATAACTAATAAAATTAAGATTAGTTTGAATGATTCTGGTCGTGTTTAAATTGGCCGGTACCTTCGACATGTTTGTTTTTTGACATTTTTGCTATCACTGGATTATGTTTTCTGTGTTAGACAGTTAAGTTGTTAAATGACAAAGCGAGTGCGACTTGCGTTTTGTTACTCACGGTTCGCGAGATGCGTTATCTTTTGTTTCTTTGTGACACTTGATGTTCACCAGTAATACCCACGGGTCATTCCGAAGAGTAACGAATACCATTTCGCTTTGCTTCCAACCCGTCATCAGTCGCTTAGCTCTTTGCGCAAACAAATTGTATTTACTGTAATTGCAATTGGTCGATTTTTCTATATTCGAATCGCAAAATTCGTTTGAAAAATCGTTTAGAAATATGACCGATTACGTTCTTATTTCTTAATTGGGAAATTTAAGAAAAACTCCATGATTTTTGTTAAAGTAAGCTCTGGATCCATTTAGAATAGCCTTATTCCAAACACGTCCTATTAAAAAAATTCAGAAAGGTAAAGTCGTCGCTCTCGAAAATTGAAATAAATTTGGAATGCGGGGAATAAGTGCGTTGTGAGATTGAATCAGGTCGAAGTGTGGGTAACGTCACCAAGGTGTCGTTCCGGGTCACACTCACAGATCAAACTCGGAAGCATACATTCCGCAAAGCGAAATGAACAACAATTGCTGGTTAAAATTTTAACTGCATATTTCTACAATATGCGAAGCAGTATCATATCTCGAGTTTTGTGTCCAACATTGGGACATCAACAGAAGCAACCGTGCCCATATCAGCTTCAACAGTTGCCCAAGCAAAGCAATCTCGCAATCATGCTGTCAGCTGTCATATTTCAGTGTTGCTTCAGTTTTTCAAGAATTATGAGACGAGCACGTAAGCACAAAAGAAGCTGCTTGATACGTGTGATATATTCACTGTGATTAGGTCAAAATCTGAATAGCCAGAGCAGGCAAAATTAAACAAAAGTTGGGACGTGACCGGTAGATGATAACAAGCACAGTTATTTGTGGTATGACCGTTTATGCACGATTTCTGGTAGCGATCAAGCGCATTTCTACTCCCCCATTCTTTAAAGAAGCTCGTTCCTACAGTTTGAAGTTATATGTAAGAGTACGAAAATTCCTTAAAATGTGAACGTGGGTGATTCTGACGCAGCAGGTCAGAAAAAACACAGTAATATTTTCGTTTCTGAATTCGACAACCTGTTCATCGAAAAATTGCGGTTGAGTGTGGTAAACTCAACCTGGTTTGTTCAGTTCAGTTCACGTTTCAACGAAAGAAAATAATTTTTGATGAAACTTAAATAAGCAGTCCACTTTCGCTATTCAAATAATCTTTCGTTGGTTTTCTGATTTCTTTTTGGTTCGTGGTCTTCCATCAAAGTCGAAGTCGAAAAATTGAAGATACTCAACGGCAT
>JAQIWT010000808.1:0-14919 GCA_034696485.1 Isohypsibius dastychi | reverse complement strand
AATTTAGTCCCCAGAGCGTGGCGCACTTCATGATGGCGCAACACATACCAAGAAAATAGTCCACTTTCTTCCTGAATCCTTTCAGTTTCCAATCTGCGAAGCAAAATAGATTGGTGAAAAAGCGAATTCGAACGTCTGTCCAAAACAGAAGCATATTATTACCTTATTGCCGTAAGGAGGTTTCGTAGCTGTTGATCACTGAAGGTGTGAATGGCTTCTGGAGGAGGATAATTTTTTCTTTTCTTTTCACCATCGCGAGCAGGCTGTCGAACTGCTTTCTTAGCGCGCTCAAATGCTGGATTTCCGACGATATGCTTCCCGAAAAATCCATGCGGTGAAGCGGGAGGATGTCCATGGCTCATTTAGCGAAATCAAGAACAAAGTTCCAGCTTTTCAATAATCCTCTGAAATAACTAGATTATCTTGGCTGCTTCATCATGATCACCGACAAAGCGCATGTTGTTCCTGGTCGAAACTCGAAATTCCAAAATTAAATCACGCAAAGTTTCGATCACTTGATAACGAAGCGAGCTGGATCGATTAATAGTTGAGTGGCGGTCAAGGTGTGGCCACTTATCTGCCAGTGATTCGGCAAAACGAATCAATCGATCAATCAACTAAAACAGCAGCTTCAGAAAATTCGAGACTTCTTGCAGTCTTGCAGGTCGGATTTTCTCGCGATTCCGCATTTCAGCCAAAAACACAATTCCTTCTCGTTTAGCGGGGCAACTGATTAATTTTCATTTCCGAGTATTCATTCACCTTTGAGCTGCAGGTGAGTTGCATCATGTTTAAGAGCTGCTGGCGTCCCGATCCGACTGTTCATGTTTTATCGCGGAAACAAAGTGCTGAATAGAAAATTGTGATCGAATCTCGACTTTGGTTTTTGTAGTTTTCTTCGACCAGAATGGCCGATGAAACAATGGAGGAACCGAAAAAGGATGTGTTGGCCGTTGATTTCCAGGTTGATGATCCGGAACTCGTTGACTGCAGCGAGAAGAAAAACCGCGGATGTCTGAAGAAAATTATGCGAGAAGGCTCCGGCGAAGGCACTCCGTTTGAAGGAGCGACGGTGTTTGTCCATTATGTTGGTCGGTTGCTCGATGGGACAGTCTTCGATTCCAGCCGCAAACGTGACGAGCCCTTTAGTTTCGAGCTTGGAAAGCGTAAGTTGTGATACTTTTAATTCTCGGTTCTTCTTTGTTCTTTGCTGAAACAGAATGTGATTCTAGGAAGAGTGATTAAGGGTTGGGATGAAGGCGTTGCCACAATGAAGAAAGGAGAGCTGGCCGAACTGGTCTGCACGCCGGAATATGCGTATGGCAAAAGCGGAAGTCCGCCTAATATTCCTCCGGACAGTACGCTTGTTTTCCAAGTTGAATTGTTGGAATGGCAGGTGAGATATATCAGTAAATGGAAATTCAAAACTGGGAAGAAAATCAGTCCTTATTTTGCTTTTTATTTCACGGCTTGAAATATTTTGAATGCTGAAATTTTGTTGGTGTCTGAATGAGTTAGAGCTACAATTCTGATCGGAAGTTCTGTTTCGCGAGTAATTTAGAAATTTGGAACGTTCTTCTAATTATGTAGAATTTATTCTTCTTGTCTTGCATATTTTTGCAGAGTCTAAAGAATTATTAAGTGGATTTCGAAAATTATGCTGGAATCACCTGTTAATTATAGCTACCAGTTTCGACTTTTTTTATTTTAGGACGAGGATATCAGCAAAGAGAAAAACAAATCTCTGTTGCGTCGAATGAAGACCAAAGGCTCTGGATATTCCCATCCAAATGACGACGCGAAATGCAAACGTGAGTTGTAGTTTGGTTTTTGTATTACTCTGCGTTGTAAATCATGTGAAATATATTTTTAGTGCACTTGGTTGGTTATTGTGATGGGAAGAAATTCGAGGAACGCGATGTGGACTTCGTCGTTGGTGAACCGGAAGAAGCCGATTTGGTTCCTGGAATCGAGCAGGCTGTCCGCAAAATGAAAAAGGGCGAATGCTCTCTTTTCACATTCCAACCCAGCCTTGCTTTTGGGAAGGAAGGAAACTCTGCAAAGGGTGTTGCTCCGAATCAGGAAGTCCAATATGAAATCACCTTGGTCGATTTCGAAAAAGTACAACTTAATCCTTGATTAACGTTTGCTCATATTTTACGAGGAGTTTTTAGGGCACGGAAAGCTGGAGTATGAGTGTCGATCAGAAGCTGGAAACAGCTGAAAAGGCCAAAGCTAAGGGAACGACATATTTCGCAGTATGTTTATTTCTTCGCATTTTCTTGGCCTGTTTAGTATTGTGATATTTGTTGTCTTTACAAAAGATGCTTCTTTTTCTTTAATTTAATTTCTTATTCTTTAGTAGAATTTATTATTTTATTCTCTTCATATTTAATTCATCATTCTTTAAACTGCTCTTTCCTTTTTAAATAGGTTCCTGTTTAAATTTGTTTACTGTTTTCTAGGCTGGAAACTTGAAAATTGCTATTAAGCAATACGAGCGTATGAAGAGCTTCCTGTCCACGGATCCGGAGTTCAAGGATGAGGCTGAGCAGAAGCGAAAAGCCTTGCTGGCTGCTGGTCATCTGAATACCGCTATGGCGTATTTGAAGCTGAATGATTTCATAGCTGCCAGAAATGCCGCATCGGAAGCCATTATTCTCGATAACACTAGTGTCAAGGGATATTATCGCCGCGGAGTGGTAAGTACTTCCCGGTCTTTTCTTTATCAAGATTTACAGATTTTTATTCAATAAAATCCGACCAGAAATCTTCGCTGATTCTGGAAACGTCGAAGTCTTTAATTGCTTTTACGAATGAACTGCTGGTTATCAAATTTCTTATCGAAATTGTTGCCGCATGTATTTCATTGTAGGCACATTTGAACTTGAAAGATTTTGACGATGCGAAACGCGATTTCAGCAAAGTTCTGGAGCTGGAGCCGGATAATAAAGATGCTAAGCGGCAGCTGGCATTGATTGCAAAGGAGACGAAAGCTCAGAGTGAACGTGAACGCCAGACATTCCGGGGCATGTTTGAAAAATTCGCCGCTGCGGATTCAAAGAAACCGGAACCTGTTGTTGCTGCGTCGGGGGATGGGAAGGCCAAGGAGGAGTTTAAGCCAGCGTCCGAAGTTACTGCTGAATAAATCTAAGCACTTCCGATTAGAAGATCCGGTTCTCGTTTCTGTCCTGAAAAAACAATGAAAAAATGGTGTCCTGTTCTGGTGAGCTTCGATCAGCATGATATTTTTCTTCAATTCTGCTATCACAAAAGATAGAAACGTATCGTCTGGATTAAATTCTGGAACAAATTCTGTTCGTTGAGGAATATCAATATCGTGATGATTTTTGTTGAGTTTTGTTTTTGATTTTCGCCTGATATCAGTTTCGAATTCGAAATACATCGACCTGCTCGTTCGATTCGGCGAAATTATTCAAGTCGCTGTTTCGATTTTGCTTCAGTTCCACTTCGTATTTCCGGTGACCCTCATGTGCATTTACTTCTTTGTCATCTCCCTGGTTTCTGCCCTCACTTCCGCCGATGACCATTTGTGTGATCAACAGCGGCAAAATATGAAAACAGGAACCCAGGCACAAGTTAACATGGATGCTGAGGAAGGAAAGACGTTCGAAGTCAGCTGTACTTATTGTATGGATTCGCAAAATCTTCCAGTAAACTGGTACTTCCGGCAGTTCATATCCGCGATCCACAATTCCAAACTGTTCGAAACTTGGAATCCAGAAGTCGAGGTCACCAGTGATCCTTTCACATTCGATGAATTCAACCGGGTTTTCGTGAAAAAAGACAACTCCCTTGTGATCCGAAAATTTAATGGTAAGCATGCATGCATTCATAAGTCGAAATTCGTGAACTTCCCAAATTTGATTTTGTGCAGTTAGCGATATGGGAGTCTATTATTGCAAAAGAGTGGAGACCGGTCAGAAAAATGGCTTCTCCTATTTCGCCCAACTTTTGATAAAAAAAGAACCATTGAAAGTCCCGCTCGACCACATTTTCACAAAAACGGGTTCAGGATTTGCATTAACGAGAGAGATTCACGTTCACGCTGGGGCCGGAAATCCACCCTTACCAATCACTCTGCGTTTCCTTAAATTGGAATTCAAGAGTGCTAACTGGACTGAATGTAGTTCTTGTGGTGACCTTCCGGGCGAACAAGAAAGGCTATCCGAATGCGAGATTCAGTTTGGAGTTCCGCACGGCTTCATCATGGAAAATAAATTCCGCTTGATGAGAGGAATGAGTGGGCTTGATGTCCAGAGGATACAGACCTTAACGAAAGCGATGCAGTTTTTGTATCCGAATTACGAAACATGGAGTTATGAGGGTAGAATGGCGATTTGTCAAGCCGGCGAAAAAAGTGCACCAGACTGCGCCAGAGATCTAGAGGTCGATCCCAAGCGGTTCGGATTGACCGGATGTCGGAATTTAGTGTATCTAAATCGATGGTCCGATTTCGCGCAGCAGACCGGAAATAAATTTCCAAGATTCGATGTGATTGGCGGAATTTATGAAACTAGAACTTGCAGAGTGCCTTGTTCGGAAGGAACTGGAAATATAACGCAGAAAATGAAGAAGAAACTTAAATCGCGTGGACTGGATTTTGGGAAAATTCTGGGAATCCAGAAAGAAAGAGAAAAGGTTAGAATTTCTTCTGAAATGAATTTTAAGTATTTTACTCCCATTTTCATCCGCTGTTCTTACACGCGGTTTTTCTCAAATTGAAATTTCATTTTTTTGCAGAGAAAATATTATCAACACAATTTTCTTTGAAAAACAAGGAGCCGAGTTCCCATATCTCTACTTTTTGTAGAAACACCCAAAGCGTCACATCTTATCAGAATACAAAGGCACCGGTCTGAAGCTCAGCTGTCCCGGCGCAACTTTGGAGCATTTACTCCTCTGGAAGAACGGGACTTTTGACTTGAATCCATTCACTGTCGGAACTGAAACTAAAGGCCGGATAACGTACATCACTTCGCTTGTGCTTCACATTAGAAATCTGACAAAATACGACTCGCAAGTCTACAGGTAAATAACGAGCAAGACATGAAAAATAAACTAATGACCAAGAAAAACGACCTTTATTTTAGCTGCTGGCAAGAAAACGAACTCCGTGGAGAGGTCGAGATCAAGGTCATCAAAAACGAAGAGCCTCCACCTAATATCCGCCTTTCGTTGAACTACATTGCAGTCGGCACTGTGCTTGATTTAGTAATCTTCCTAGCACTCCTGATTGTTCGTCATCGACAGAGAAAAGCTTCAAACATGAAAAGCTACGAGAAAGTCAACCAAACCCAAACCTAGAAAATTATAGGTCACCAGAACTCCAGAAAAATAATCTTCCAACTTTTCCGAATGGAATTTCCGGCATACTTCTTTCTCTTCTACTTCTGAATTTTTTCAAGGTTTAGATTTTTCTTTCTGGAAGACAGATTGAATTTGTCCTGTCAGAGAACAACACAACCGGAAACGGATTTCGTTTTTTTAATATGAAATCAAACACTCCACGCGAAACTAAAACGCTGTTCTCACATTTACCAGATACAACGAAAAACACTCACGAGTTTGTTTCCGTCTCCAATATCTTGACGTTTAGTGTTTCTTGTCCGTCACAACGATGGTTCTGGATGGTTCTGGAACAGCAACCGTTTTAATTCCGGGGATTTGGACTCTGCATCTGGACATCATTCTGCAAAATTCACAACTCAGGACATCAATCAAGATAAAAATATATCAACTCTTACATCCATCTTATAACGAAGCTCTTGGAGCTGTTTGTGGTCTTCCTGGAGTTGTTTATGGTCTTCTTGTTGCTGTTTACGGAATTCTTCCTGTTGGATGCTAAGCCTGTGAAAAAAAGCTGTAAAATACCAACTGAAAAATTCAGAGGTACGCCACTCAGAAGAAATGACTTCCACCGAACTCCGAACTCACAAAAAAATAAAAAACGCACTCTGCACTCGCACTCGCTAAATTTTGGAAAAAACGAACTCACTCCTCCTATTTTGCGAACTCTCTCCTCGTACGTAAAAGTTAATACCGCGAAAATTATTGACATGATAACGCACAATCGAAAATCAGCTATTCTTTACTCCAATCACATTTTTTAGACACCACTTCAATCAAATCCTTGTTAACATTCGTGAATAACTGCATCTCGAAATTAGCATCGGTTGTTTGCCGACGCCGAACACCCAGGATATGACCAGAAACACTGAAGATTCTTTCAACACCGCACTCTTCCACATTAAAAATTTGCACTGCGCTCACCGGAAATCCGCACTCCCTCCCGAACTCCCTCAAAAAAAAATGCTGCACTCAGTTTTTGAACTGTTTGAGTTCAGAGTTCGCTGTGAGTTCGCTGAGTTCGCACGAACTCTGGCTGAGTGCGCGTACCTCTGCAAATGTTCCAAACCCTTAATTCCAACTCTCCGCGTTCTGAAAGTTTCCATTAAATTATTCAAAAAGCTTCTCTCCACTGAAACATTACTGAACCACTACTTCCTCTTAACAGGCCCTCAACACTTACTTCTCTAAGAGCGAACAGACTTTTGCCCACATGTCCACTCCGTGATACTCAACCTCCTCGATCTTCCGCGCTGCGTTTAACAACGGCTCTTTCGTTTGTTTTATCGAGTTAGTCAGTTGCGCCTGTAAAAAGAAGAAAAAATCTTGAGTCCACAGTCTGAAAACTGGTCTGAAACGATAAAGCCCCCAAGGCGTTGATCGGTAAATTACAGATGGACCATGAGAGAGATACGAATGAAAAACGAGGTAACATCACCATACTTGCCTTCGCTTCTCCAACAGAGAGAAATTCGGCGTTCAGAGACATAGGGATGCGATTTCAATGAAATGAAATGAAATTTGAAACGAAACGTGAGATTTGGAATGAAACGGTTCTGCCAGAAACGAAAACGAAAACGAAACGATGCAAAATCGGTTTTCACGATTGACTGATCGACTGGGTTCCACGATTGCGTCTCATCTGCATGGCATTGGCATACAGAACGGAACGATCTGCACGTTCCATTCGTTCGCATTGCATCATGTTCCCCCCGCCCCTTACCTTACAAGCAAACGTTCACAACCCGAACGCGCAGATTTCAAAACGGAAAAGTGCAAACTGAAGGGTTTTTTTCACTGAATTTTACATGACTAGTCACTCGGTTGTTTATTTTCAAAAAAAATACATGGGATGCAGCAACATGGGATCTTCCTTTGTTGAACGCAACGAAATCATGGTACCCCAAAGCTACATCGTTGCTCCGTTTTCGAACAAGTGGACTGTAACTGTTGGCCCCACCTTCCGGGCTCCACCAAACATTCCGACCGGAATGTTTGTTTGCCGGAATGTTTGTTTTCAATGTTTGAAAAATTCGCTGCTGCCGATTTAAAGAAACCTGAACCTGTTGTTTCTGCGTCAGGTGATGGGAAGGGCAAGGAGTCTAAGCCAGCGTCCGAAGTTACAGCTGAACATTTTCGGTTTTCCGGTCACCAGTGATCCGGTTCTTGTTTCTGTCCTGAAAAAATGGTGGCCTGTCCTGGTGAGCCTCGGTTAGCGTGATTGATTTTTTCAGCTCTGCTTCGAAAATGCTAGAAAAGTGTTTCTGGTGTGAGTATCGATTCCGCTAATACTGATGTCAAATGTGAAGAAGAGTAAATCTTGCGAACCGGAGACGTGTCGATTTTTGTTTTTGAATTTTGTTTTTGAATTTTGAATTTGAATTTTGAATTTGAATTTTGTTTTCGCGATTTTTGACTTCGTTCAGGTTCATCCACGCTTCGAATTCGAAATACCTTGAGCTGCACGTGCGATTCGGCTCATAATCAGCTATACAGTATATGTCGCTGTTTCGATTTCGTTAGTTTCAGTTTTTAATTCCGGTCACTCTCATGTGCTTTTCCTTCTCCGCCATTTTTCCTGGTTTTCGGTTTCACTTCCGTCGATGACCATTTGTGCGATCAACAGCGGCAAAATATGAAAACAGGAACCCAGGCGCAAGTTAACAATTAACATGGATGCTGAGGAAGGAAAGACGTTCGAAATCAGCTGTTCTTATTGCACGTATTCACAAATCTTCCTGTCAACTGGTATTTCCGGCAGTTCATTTCCGCTATTCATAATTCCAAGTTGTTCGAAACTTGGAGTCCAGAAGACGAGGTCACCAGTGATCAACCGAGTGTTCGTGAAAAAAGACAACTCCCTGGTGATTCGGAAATTCAATGGTAATTTTGCAATAATGAATTCTATGCCATTAATTTCGGAAGTTTGATTTTGTGCAGTTAGCGATATGGGAGTGTATTATTGCAAAAGAGTGGAGACCGGTCAGAAGAATGGTTTCTCCTATTTCGCACAGCTTTTGATCCAAAAAGAGTCGTTGAAAGTCCAGCTCAATCACAATTTCACAAAAACGGGTTCAGGATTTTCATTAACGAGAGAGATTCACGTTCACACCGGTGCCGGAAATCCACCCTTACCTATTACTCTACGTTTCCTTAAACTGGAATTCAAAAGTGCTAACTGGACTGAATGTAGTTCTTGTGGTGACCTTCCGGGCGAACAAGAAAGGCTATCCGAATGCGAGATTCAGTTTGGAGTTCCGCACGGCTTCACAATGGAAAATAAAATTCCGGTTGATGAGAGGAATGAGTGGGTTCTATGTCCAGAGGTTACAACCGTTGACAAAAGCGATGCATTTTCTGTATCCAAATTATGAAACATGGAGTTATGAGGGTAGAATGGCGATTTGTCAAGCCGGTGGAAAAAAATACCAGACTGCGCCAGAGATCTAGAAGTCGATTCAAAACTGTTCGGAGCAACCGGATGTCGGAATTTAGTGTATCTAAATCGATGGTCCGATTTCGCGCAGCAGACCGGAAATAAATTGCCAAGATTCGATGTGATTGGCGGAATTTATGAAACTAGAACTTGCAGAGTGCCTTGTTCGGAAGGAACTGGAAATATAACGCAGAAAATGAAGAAGAAACTGAAATCGCGTGGATTGGATTTTGGGAAGATTCTGGGAATCCAGAAGAAAAGAGAAAAGGTCATTTTTTTGGAAATAAAGTTTTCATTATATTATCAGAAATTTCCATTCGCCGTATTTTCTTAAATTGAAATTTAATTTTTGTTTTGCAGAGAAAATATTATCAACACAATTTTCCTTGAAAAACAAGGTGCCAAGTGCCCATATCTCTACTTTTTGTAGAAACACCCAAAGCGCCACATCTTATCAGAATACGAAGGCACCGGTTTGAAGCTCAGCTGTCCCGGCGCAACTTTGGAGCATTTACTCCTCTGGAAGAACGGGACTTTTGACTTGAATCCATTCACTGTCGGAACTGAAACTAAAGGCCGGATAACGTACATCACTTCGCTTGTGCTTCACATTAGAAATCTAACCAAATACGACTCGCAAGTTTACAGGCAAATAGCAGACCAATTTTGAAATATAAACGAATGACGGTCTTCGTTTTAGCTGCTGGCAAGAAAATGAAATCCGGGGAGAGGTTGAAATAAAGGTCATCAAAAACAAAGAACCTCCCCCGAACATCCGCCTGTCATTGAGCTACATTGCGGTCGGCACTGTCCTTGATTTCGTAATCTTCTTAGCGCTCCTGATTGTCCGTCATCGACAGAGAAAAGCTTCAAATATGAAGAACTACGAGAAACTCAACCAGACCCAAACCTAGAGATTTTTTGGGTTACCAGAACTGCAGAACATAAAAATGCTTCCAAATCAAGCGAGCCTTTCTTCCGAATTTCCAAATGAAACTTCAGGAACTCTGATGAATTACGCTGCCATCCACAGTTTCTTTCTATAAGCCAGGCTGAATCTAACCTATCAAAGAGATAGCACGACCGGAAATGGATTTCGGTTTTTAATATGAAATCAAACACTCCAAGCGAAACTAAAACGCTGTTCTCACATTTACCAGATACA
Source organism: Isohypsibius dastychi (assembly GCA_034696485.1). NCBI lineage: Eukaryota > Metazoa > Tardigrada > Eutardigrada > Parachela > Isohypsibiidae > Isohypsibius > Isohypsibius dastychi. Next base: position 4,948 of record JAQIWT010000808.1, on the reverse strand, counting down.
ACGAAAAACACTCACGACTTTGTTTCCGTCTCCAATATCTCGACATTTAGTGTTTCTTGTCCGTCACAACGATGGTTCTTCCGTCAGGGATTGCGTACATCGTATCAAAATCAGCGGGTATCGGAACACCAACTTGATGGGCAATCGTAAGCATCTCATCCCTTGTTCGAATAGCCTTCTCCCGGGCAGCTCCAGCCTCACGGGCCGCTCTATGTTTCTCCTCAATTTCATGCAGTCTAGCTTCCTTCTTTTCCAAACTGCGATTATGATAAACTCCATAAGTAACTCCAGCAATCAGCGCAGCCCAGCGTGAGAAACGGATAACTGGCGAAATTGCATGTGGTGGCAGCAAAGGCTTTGGTGGTGGAGTTTTTGGGGCATTCTGATGGACAAATGAAGTTGCGCGGGCAGCTGTTATTCCCGAAGAAGTTTTTGGAGCTTCGTCAGTCATTTTCCTGCAAAAACAATACAATGCAAACATCCGTTTAAAACGAACAAATAAGACAAGAATGAACCTACGATGATATCTTTACAATCCGAATACTTCAGCAACAACTAGGTAGTACCTCCGAAACTTTCGCTTTCTTATGTTGGAGTCCAGAAAACCAAAACAGTTGTGGAAGATCCAGTTCGCCCTCGTTCACGATCGCGTATACAGGGGGGAGGGCAGAGCTTGTAAGGGGGTCTAGAGCAGCTCTAAATGGGGGTACCAGGTGCTGACTGCGCTTATCGAAATTTTTATTCTGTCGAAATATGATGAATACGAAAGTACGATACTGTATGTGTAATATTTGTGATATAATATTTGGCAACGAGACCGGAAATAATTGAACTTTAACTTCGAAATATATCAACGCGCAAATGGCTTTGAACCAATTCAAGCTGAAATACCACAGATGCTTATCCAGGAACGGTATAAAAAAAGACACGGAGAGAAGAACAATCAGGAACAAAAAATAATAAACTAGTGAGAGAGCTCGAAAGCAAGAGAATCACAGTCCAGCCAGTGAGCAGACGGAGCTTTCAGTTTTTTGAGCTAATAAAATCATTAACACTGAAAAGAGCTGTGGGGGACCGGAAGTGACATCGGTTACAAGTTAGGCGCTGATTACATCTGAATTATTCAATACAGCTTGTGCAATCCTTTGGCAGAGATGATCAAGTTCAACGAATGAAGATACTTCTCTTTGGCTGCGAACTGTCACAAAATTACGGCGAATGGAGATCAAATGCGATTCAACTCTGGTCCGCGATTCAAAGGGTTAGTGTCCAAATAGCGGTATTCCAAGTGATAATCATAACGAATTTTCTCGCACCACAAATCCGTGTCCCAATACTTGAAACTTCCCTGGAAAAAAACAAACTAGTGATGGTGTTTCCGACAGAAAGTTGCGTGAAGGTAAAAATGAATATTCAATTCAATTTTTCGAAAAACTGAAGTAAGCTGATGGAAAAAATATTTATGTCAGAAAGCAAAATTCCTAGAAACGGAGATTCTACTTGAAAACCAATTTGAAAAATATGAACGCAAATATGATTGGAGTAACTTGGTGAACAACTCCACAACTAACAGTTTGAACCGGTCACATACTCGTTCGTATTCGCTGGTGATGATTTTCGGCTTCTCATGGCGCTGGAACCACAAATGCAATCGCTTATGGAATCGCCAGTCTCGGGCTCGCAGAACTTGTGCAGCAGTGATTTGAGCAACAGTTCCCTGAAACCCCAACCGGAAATTAACAAAACCAAAACACTGGAATTTTAGAAGTTCGATCTCACCTCATAAAAATAGAACAAGAAAAACAGAGTATCCAACTCCAATCCCCCATAAAAGCGCAGGTCACAAACGGTCTTTGAATGAGGACGCTGAGGCCAGCTACTCGGAATGGGAAACAAGTGTCCAGGCACGAATGTGCTGAAAACAAAAACATCAGACAAACGAAATCTGCCTTGCTCACCAAAACCCAGATTTCCTCATCAAAGACAAATAATTATAGTAGAAAGTAACACTCACTTTCGTCGCTGAGAATCTGCTGGTCGAGGCGGCTGCTCGAAAGCAGCTTCCAGAAGTTTCATCTGACTGGTGAGTGCCTCATCGTAAACATCAGGTCCCAGCGGTCGCACCCACAAGCATGGATCAGTTTTAGCAATTATCTCTTCCTTGGTGACGAATCCTTGTTCAGGCTCCCAGGCATACCCATTCACAATTGCATGTCCGTATTCGTAACCTTCGTTGACAGGAGTGAGGGTGTCCTCTCCAAACCAAGTTGCAGCAGTCGTCTCCGGCGTGTGCTTCGGAATGATGAGTTGCTCCAATTCTTCGACGGTCATTGGATTAGTAGGGGATGTTTCGGTTATGGTACTGGTCGTTTCCGATCGTGCCTCGGAAGCATTTCCGCAGGGACTTCCGTAGCCATCGTCAATGATTTGGATATTCTTGATATTTTCCAACTCTGCAGCTGTACCCATCAACTCGGGCTCTGTGTTGTTGTCCCAAGCATTCCTGGAAAAACGGGGTACAGCATGAAATGCAGGGGTAAGAATGGAAACAATTCGCAATTCTCAAACGAAAATCCAAAATCGGCCAAAACAACTGTAAACGCGCTCAGTTCAGTTTCTCTTACCATATGGCGTTCATTTCATGGAGAAAATTAGTTCATGTGCATGGAGGAGATGGAAGAGCTGGAAAATCAAAATGTTTACGTAGCAATGTAGCATGCGTAGGAAGTGAAAATGCCCTTTGCATTCCAGCAGGTCCCAAAAGTCAAAACCGAATGCGCGGTCTGCTTTCTTGCATTGATTGAGGTGAACTCTGGGGCGGGGTTAAAGATGATAAATCAGGGGGAGGTTACGCGCGATACCGATACAGCCATCGCTACGGGGTACAAATTCTTTCTTTCTTTCTTTCTTTCTTTCTTTCTTTCTTTCTTTCTACGAAATTTTTGCCGATTTCTCCTAAATTATCCATGTTTTCGGAAGGCGAATATTGTCAAAAGTGGGGGGAGGGGGGGGGGGGGTGGAATAATTTCGGAAGGGTCTGATAAATTTATTGCCTCAGTTCTTCTTTTTACGTGAGACCCTATGTCCCAGCACCACACTGTAAAAATCATGAGATGCCCAAATCTGGATACGAGAATTAAATCGATTGTACATTTGGACTACCTCGTCGTGGTCTGAGACCACTTCTTTTATTCGACTTGACCGCAACTTTTTCATGAAACATCGCTATACATACAGTCAGTGGTGTATCTAGGTTTTAAACAATATGCGGCCAGCGAAAAATAATTTTTATTTGGGGCCATATGTGTGCGCTTATGTGGGGCCCAAAACCAACAATCGTCTGGCCGCATGGGGCCCGCGCCCCATTTTTCAGGCCCCATGGGGCCGAAAATGGCCGATTTTGACCAAAAAACGTGTTTTTTGGCTAATTTTTAGGGGTTTTTAGCCGAAAATTCCGTAATTTGCGGCCAAAAACTGATTTTTTATATGGGGCCCCCAATGTGGGGCCAAAAAATTTTTCTAATATGGGGCCGGCAATGTGGGGCCCGAGAAAATTATTATGGGGCCCGGGCCGCCGGCCCCCCCCCTAAATACACCACTGCATACAGTGACTAATCTATAAGTGCCACGGTCGATGACAGAATGCGGACCATATCAGCATCAATGCAATGCCCCCCCCCCCCTGTGAAGTGATATGTGAACATACTTCTACCTTCTGTTTTTTCCCTTTCGCAAATTCAGTGGACTTCCGCACTAAGCATAGAGTTTGGCTATTCTTGTTGCGGGCGAAACCACAACATTATTCTTGTTGAAGAGGCATGTGACGTAAGAATTCCATGAGAAGACCTTTGAGTTTCCGGCAGAAAAAAAAAGCATGGGAAAAGTATTCTAGCGTGGACTTTATTCAGGCAAAGCAGTTTTCAGAGATTCTTTAGCATCAGACTCAGAAGATGAGCGAAGATTCTCCAATTGCGACTGGACATCACTAAATTCATTGGAAACATTTCCAGTGGACTTTTTCAAAAATTTCGCGACGCGGCGTAAATAGCGGATGGCTTCCCCAGCATCTTCCGGTCCTTCAGAAGTGGGAGGTTAATGAACTTATGTTTCTGAGTTGGTGGAAATGAGATTATGTCGATCCAAAAAACCTCGTAGCCAGCCATCCGAGCCTTTAAAATCGGGAATATTCAGCTTTTCCGCAACATTTTTGGCGATTTCTTGAATAACTGGTCCTGACAATTTTCTTGAATTTTCTTGTCGCGGCAAACGTTGAATATTCCGGAAACAGCAAGATCAAGTTTAGGGTGTGGAACGCGCAAAGCTATTATTTTCCTCTGCTTGTCGACAGTCCCTGAGCTCCAAGCAGCTTCAATTTCTTTTCTTTTCATGATTATTTTTGAAACTGACGGCTGTCTAATTCCAAATTCTTGAGCAACCAGTGATTGCGAGGCCTGCACAACAAAGCAATCAATTTTCTTTATTTCGAAACAATATGTGGATCAACTTACCCCATCATCGATACGCTGAAGAACTTCACGCTTACGTTCCAGTGGTAAATACTTTCTAGTAGAACGCGTTTTTGTACGAGCTGGATTCATTGCTACGAGTCAAGGGAAAACGAAAAAAGCTCGAGAATCAGAATTTAGGAAATCACAACAATGCAGTGTTGGCTAATTGAGTCTATCTGACAAGGGGTCTATTATTCCTAGTGCGGAAGTCCCCTTATTTCAGGTCAATGCCAGACCCTTCTCTGAAAGTAGCCCATACGTCAGCTCGACGACGAGAGTTTTAATTATTCTTGAAGCGAACTATGCTTAGTGCGGAAGTCCACTGTATTGATGACAATAGCTGTTGGCCGGAATGTGTTGGATACTTGCAAGCACAAACCCGCGCGAGCGGTTTTGAAATCCGTAAGGCCGGAAGAAAGCTGTTTTTTCAAATCGTACGT